>CM044955.1:35772634-35858380 GCA_024516035.1 Bactericera cockerelli | reverse complement strand
GGAAAAAAAACCTTCCCAATTTTTCAAAAATTTTACAAAGAAATATAAAATTTTAAAAAAATCTAAAACAAAAAATCCCTATCTAAAAAATCATATTTTTTTGCTATTTGTATCACTTCTTCTTCATCCTTCACTCCCGGGAATTCAATATGAAGTTGAGGACCAGTGTCTTTGGGAGGTCAGAACTTTTTAGGTGAGAATCGACCCAGTTTTCCAAACTTCTGAGGTAAAAAATCCGTGATGTTTCGTTCTGCAACTAGGATTTTGGGCAATCTCTTAAACCCAAACGAACTTGAAATTTTTTTTTTTTGCATTTTTTTTTTTTCTCATATAGAATAGCCCGATTTTTTTTTAAGTTAAGTTTTCATTTAATAGTTTTTTTTTTCCCCAAAAAGTTTCTTTCTGTATGCGCGACCATTACTCTTTTTTAACGTCAGCATTCTCACAACTTGGGTTTTGGGCTTTTTTTTGTTTTTTACGTACATCTAGAGCTATTTGAATACTTCCATGGGTTTTAAATGAAAAATTTTTTTTCCCCCAATTCTTCAATCATTTATTACTTTTTCTTTCTCACGCTTTCTTTTTTTCTGTATTCCATCTCAATAAATTTACCATTCGATTTTCTTTTTTGTAGTTCTTTAAATATTGTCCGGGGTTTTTTTTATTCATTTTTTTTAACCGATATTCTCCCCAAGTCTTGCATAAATCTTTTTTTAAGCTTTTTATCTCTTTTCTTTTTTCGTCAAAAAGTTAGAACTTTTTTATTTTTCTTCAATAGGAATTAATTTTTTTAAATTTTTTTCCATATTTGACAAACAGTTCATTTTTATTTGGGTTGCAATCATCATTCGAAGGCAACTAGTTTTTTTAGGGCCCTTTAAAATCAAAAGGAAAAAAAATTTACAAAAAAACAGAAATTTGGAAAAAATTTCAGGCAATTTAATTTTACTGGGGCAAATTTATTTTTGGCAATTGGTTGAATTTCTGGGCCCTATTAATATATTTATAAATTAAATATTTAAAATATTTTTCACTAAACTTGAAGCTTTTGGTGTCAACCGCCTTTGCTTCAATGGTTTCCAAAAGGGTTTTAAACAGACAAAAAGATAGTGAAATAAATAGAAACTCTTACTGTATACAAAAGAAAGCCGACTCCTACCTAACCTCCTCTACTCCAACTTCCCTGAAAAAACCTATCTGCGCCGTTCGGTTCTTCAGGAGTCCCCAAGGGCACCCCTTTAGGACCCCTGTATGACATCTACGCAACGATCAGACCCCTTTATACGGAGAGTGATAGACTCAGGTTTTGCAGTATGCAATGATTTTAAATCGTACAAAAGTCACAAATCCCGGATGCAATACATTACAAAGCCTCTTTAAAAAAATACAAATGGGTTGAGTGTAAAAAATGCAACTTAATGCACAAAAAAAGTAAAAAAATGCTTTTCATCGAAAACAAAAACCCCCACCTCATACTTACACCTCAACGATGAAACCCTTTAATGTGTTAACAGAAAAGACCCAGGTGCATCTACCAACCAATTTAAATTTAAAACTAACATTTTAAGTAAACAAAGCATACCGCTTCTAAGCTACCTCATAAGAAATACTCTTTATTTAAAATCCGATCACAGTGTATATTTTTTACTGTTCACTGGTAAAACTGTTTTTTGGAAAATTTTATCTACACTGGTCTCCCCAAAACCAAAATTATAGGAAAAGTAACAAGTTTAAAGAAAAATTTTTGGTTACTACGCCTTCAAACCCCCGGTTCACGATTGAAATCACAACTAACTGTTTTTATGACCCCTTAGGTAATACAAAAAAATTTCTTTTCCCAATCGCGCAAGAAAAACCTCGACACCTTTTCCTAACCAAATTCTGAGAAATCAAAAAAATTTTTCCCCGAACTCCTAGAACAAAAAAAAATTTTTCAAAATCAACTGAAAAAACCCATTAGAAATCAAAACCTTTTTTAAAACCCCAAAACACCTTTTCCCTACGAAAAATTACCCAAAACGCCCCAATTTAATGGGTTAAAATGGTAACCGGGAACAAAATTTTTTCCCTAGGAGTGACGTAGACTTTTTTTACCCACTTTTTGCAAGAAAAAAAAAGATAAATATTTAAGTTATTTAAAGATTCAAATATGAAAAAATTTGGGGAAACCCGTTAAATTTAAAAAAAATAAAAAAAATAAAAAAAAAAAATAAAATTTTCCCAAAAAGGGGCCCTTTTGGGATTCACCGCACTCCCAAAGTTTTTCCTAGGGAAAAAAACCCAATGGCCACCAAGGGGATGGGCCAGGGAGAAAAAAGAGGGACATCAGAGCCCTCATAAAATTGCCTCCCCACCCCAAAATAAAACCAAACAACTTCGGGAAAGACTTCGGACCCCGCTCCAAAGTTAAAACACCAGGAAAATTGATCATATGATCCACCCCGGGTACTACCCATTAAAAGGGAAAAAATTACCCCCAAGGGAAGAGAAAGGGGAAAAATAAAAAAAATTTAAAAAAAATATTGTGATAAAAAGCTACCCAAAGGAATTCTAGATTTCTATAAAAAATTTCCCAAATTTTTTGGAAGTACTAAAAAAGAATAATATTATTAAAAATTTTCCCTAATAAAAAATATAAAAAAATTTTATCATCTTTGAGGTTCTTGGAAACATTTGGTCAAACTGGCCCACAATGATAAAAAATTTCCTCACTGTAGGCGATTATATATTCTTTACTAAGGAATTTTCCCACCCCCTTCTTTCCCCCTTAAACCCCAAAGGGGAAATTTTATTTATTTAAAAATGAGGTTTTAAAAGCCTTTTTTTTGGGAAAGGCCATGAAACAAAAGCTATTTTAAAGATTTTGGGGATGTTTTTTTGAAAGCCTGCCCATCCCTTAGAAAAGCCCCTAAATGGCGAGAAGTGATACAAACATCTCTTTTAAAGGGTGCTGGGTCAACACAGACCACCGAAAGGTAACCCTTTAAAAAAACCCCTTTAAAAACCCAAAATTAAGATCCCAAATTTTTTTGTCGCCCCAACGGCATCGAAATCGAACCCCCCCTTTTCCGCAGGGCCCAACGAGTCCTTAGCCACGACAAATCGCGAAATTTCCAAAACCCTTTTCTACAGTATTCACACACTTATACGAAACAAAATTAGAAGTGTTATTAAAATGAAAAAATTTTTTATTGTGAAAAAAAAAAACGAAAAAAAAAATTAAATTTTTTTAATATTTTTTTTAGATCCCTGACCCTTCTCCCGCCCAAACTCAAAATTTAGTTCCCTACTCCCAAAAAGGACAAAAATGGGGGAAAATTTAATCAATCAATAACCAAAATGGTTAATGGTACAAAAAAGGCAAATTTTTTCAAAAAGGGAACGACTAAAGGAAACCCAACCATCTGATTGTGTATAAACCCCTGTACCCTTTTTGTTTGATTAAATTCCCCATTCCCCTTAGTGACTTTTTGAATTTAGAGATAGGTATCCAATAATTAAAAATAGTATGGGTTTCATAAAGAATAAGTGAAATATTCTCCCAACTGCCCGGGTAAAAAATAATAAATTTTCTCTATATACATTTTAAGAGAAATTTGGCACAGCCCAAGTGGGAAAAATATAAACAAAATTCATAAAAATATTCTCCAAATACCATAAAAATAGGGTCACATTCAAAATTTTTTTAAATTTAACCTACATCCTTACAAAAGGGTTTTCAAAAAGGGTTTTCCAAAGGTAATACAAATATAAAGGTAAATCGTGTAGAAAAGAAAAAAAAATTATATCCCAAAAAAAAACCTCAAAAACAGAGAATTCATTCAAAAACTTTGGGAAACTTTTTTTTAAATCATTCTTTTGCAACTCATATGTGCCTCCCACATTAAATTTGAAACTGAAAATATCGTTCAGAGTTTTAAATTTTTTTTGAAAGGTTCCCCCAAAACCTAGGAGTTTTAATTCAAAAAACCCATTTTGGTGATTTTGAAATTTCCCCCCAAGTAAGAATAGGAAAGTAAAACCAAACATTTAAAAGCCGTAGAAAATTTCCATTAAAATTTTTTCCGTCAAATTAACTAGGCCCAAATTTTTAAAATTTCCCGACACTTGATGATAAACAAAAAACTTTTAAAAAACTTGATTTTAAATAATTATAAAAAAAAACATAACATGAATTCTCAGCTCATGTTCCTTTCAGTATTTCAACCCACTTATTTGTTTTAAAAGAAAACAATCGTGGCACAATTTTGGAACCCCCAAAATCGCCGTATTAAATTTCAAAAGTTTAATTTTTTTTTTAGGTTTTAAATTTTTAAATTAAAGTTTTTTCAAAAAAAATTCATCATATACATATTTAAATCCAAAATATACAAAATTTTAAAATTTTTTTCCATTTTCTTTTTAAAACATACTTTATAGTTTTTTTAAAAACAAAAACTTTCCCAAAAAGGGGTCAAAAAACAGGCATACTATTGTAATAGAATCAACAAGCCCCCTACCCCCCTTTTTTAAAGGAATATAAAAATTTAAATTCCAAAAAAAATACTTTACCCCAATTCTTAAACCACAAGATTTTCTGAAAAAATAGTTTTAAAAACTTAGCACAAACAAAACTTCCCCCAAAAACCCCCCCCTTTTTGGTGCCCCTTCCAAAACTTCCCCGCCCTCGGGAATTATAAATGGGGGGGGTTTGGATGTTCGCCTTTTGGGGTGTTTTTTCGGGTTCATTCCAAGCGAAATTTCCCACCAAAACCCTGCGGGGGGGAAATTTAAATCCTCATTCTTTGAGAAGACTTTATTTTGACTGACAAGCTATGACGGGGCCTTTTTCCGTTTTGACCCCTATTTATAATTTTTCATTTAAAACCCCCCACCCCCCCACTCCTTTTTAACTTTCCCCAAATTAAAAATTTCTCCCCTCCATCAAACTTTTAAATACACATAAAAAACCCAACACCCCTTTTTTTTTAAACTCATTTCCTTCCTTTATCATTGACTCCTTTCCCATATTTTTTTCATTTTTTTCTTTTAAAATTTTTGCTAAAAAAAAAATTTTCACAATTGTTATTCACCAAGATAGAAAAGAAAACTAACCCCAGAGTTTAAAGAAAAATAAACGATTACTACCTACAATTTGCAACATCCATCAAACCCTTTTTATATAAAAAGATTTTAATTATAATCATACAAAAAATTTTTAATATAGGGCATAATTCAACAACATAATATTAAAAAATTAGTAGGTAAAAAATGTTCCTGCATGATCTCATTTAAATTGAAAATTTAAAAAAAAAATAAAAACCGGGTTCTTTAATTCTACCACGTGCCCCCAAAGAGTGGGGGGTTCAATGTTTAAAAATATAAAAATTTTATTATGATTAAAAAAATTTTCCCATGCTTTTGGGATTTTTTTCGGACCAAGGGAAATTTTCTTCGCAAATTTTAAATTTACTTTTTGGATTACCAAACGATAAACAACAACTACCCAAAGCTGACAAAAGCCCCAAAAAACTAGGGGTTCCCTCACACAAAATTAAACAAATCGCTTTATAAATGTTCAATTAAAAAATGAGGAAAACAAAGCCCTTTTCTTTCCCTTTAACCCACTCGATAAGTTTAAATTTAAAAAAATTATCAACGGGCCCTTTTTTTTCCCCTTTTTTCCCGATTTTTCGCCCCATTTAGGGCGGCCCCCTTTAACTTTCACTAAACAAAATTTCACTACTGCCCCTAAAAATATTTTTTTAAAAATGACTCCAAAAAAATTTCCCAAGAGCCTTGCCCCTTCAAAAATAAAAAAAAATTTCGTTTTAAAATTTTCACCAAAAGGGCCCCCTTTTGGGCCCCCGAGGGGCCTGATTCGCCCAAAAAACCCTATGGTAAAATTCTAGAACCCCAACCCCCTTTGAAAATGTACATAATACAAATTTTCCAAACAATTTCGAAGAATCCGTTCGAAAAGGTTAAACGCGGAACAACAACAACACACAGACAAAAACCCAAGTTAAAACAAACCCCTCACTGTGTTCTTTTAAAAAAGAGAGAAAAAAATTGTTTATAAGGTGCGAGTGGGTATTTTTTTAATTCTGCCCTATCATTATAACTCAACAGGCTCAAAAAGTTTTATTCTTTATGTACTTGTTAATTGAACTTGTAGACATAAAACAGGAAGTAAAATTGGTCTCAAAGAATAAGTTAACATTTTCCGGCCGGTTTTTCCCATTTGGAAACCACCTGTTAAAAAAAAAATGGTTTTAAACCTTTTGGGTAAAAACCGAAGCCCAACTACTTCTCGCCCCCCGGTTTTAAACCTTTTTGGTAACACCTTAAAAGGGAAAAGTTTTCCCAAAAAAATAAACCCCGGGCACAGAAAAAAGAAAAACTTAAAAAAATTTCAAGCCTGTCCCTGTGTTACCTTTTGGGTAACCCCCCGGCCAAATATCGCTACGGCACGGGGCAAAAATTTTTCAAAATGAGTCCCCCCGCACGGAAATGTTGAAAAGCATGGGCCACCCAGTGTCACATGGGCGTCATTGATGTCATTTAAAGTTAAGAAAAAGTCCACGAGGTTATTGGCTTTTCCCCCGGCTAAAATCAGCTGGGTAAAAGGGGAGTACCCGGGGTTTTGGTAAGTAACCCCCCCCGCCCGGGATATACCTTAGTTTGAAAGGAACAGGGGTTTTTCCAAAAAACTTATACGGGGGTTTCCCCAAACTTGCCAAAAAAATTTTTTTTTAAATTTTGATTTTTAATTTTTTTAAAAACATAACTCCTTAAAAGTACCTCCTTTAGCGCATACAACTTGTCTAATAATATATATTTTTTACCCAAATTGTTAAAAAGGTTTCGAAACTCATCTACGTAAATTCTGAAAGGGCGCCTTCGTTTTTTTAAAAACCCCTCAAAAACCCCACAGGGATTTTAAGTTCTATTAAAAGAAATAACGGGGAGGCTTTGAGGCTGTGGGGTTGGAGCGAGCGGGAAACTGTTTTTTCCATCTAACCAACCCCCATCGGGCTTTAGATTCAACTTTAAACCAAATTTCCCTTTCTATAAAAAAAGATCCAAAATAAAAGCCAAAATAAATGAACTAAAAATTCCCGAAACAAACTTTGCCGGGAGAAGTTTTTTTTTTTTTTTTTTTCCTTCTTAAAAGTAAATGGGGTATTTTTTCTTTCGAAAAGTTTTTTGTTTTTTTTGGGACCGGGTAGGGCATCAAATATTTCCTGGTGGAAGAAAAAGGGTCCCCCGGGACTCAGGAAGGGAATTTGTAATTTTCATCAGGGTCCTTTGCCCCCCGGGTCCCCAAGGAAAAATTTTGGGGCGGTCTTTTTAACTGATCGTCCCAGGGGGAAATTTGATAGCCCGGGGGGGGTACGCCATGGGGGGGGAAGAGGGGGGTGTAGCCTGTCTCCTCAGCCCGGGGTTGTTACCCGGAAAAATACTCTTCGGGGCGGTTTTGGTTTTTTCCCCGGGTCACATAAAATTTTTGGGTGACCCTTTGATAACCCTGTTTTGTTTGAACCGTCCGAAACTTATCGTTTACGGGAAAGGTTCTGCCCGCCACACCAGTCCCAAAAAGGGTTTCCCCAAAAAGCGCCCCAACGGGCCTTAAATTGAGAGAGAATCTGAAATTGAAAAATGTTCCTTTGGAATGGGTTTTTCCTCTGGGGGAAAAAAATTTCCCCCCCAATGTAGGTATTTTGTATCATGAATGTTTGACTTTTTTCTAAAGGTTGATTGAAGTTTTCTCTCAAAAAAGGTAGTTTAAATTTCGCTATGACAAAAATTTGGGGGAAGCGCAAAATTAAAAGGTTTTATTTTTTAAATTATTTATGGGATATTGAAAGCAGCTACTAAATTTTCCCTTACGGGGTTTTAGGGGGAACCCCAAACATTGGGTACAGAGCAAAAAAAAATCCCGCCCCGCTGGGATCAAACCCCCAGGCCCACCATGTGTGTAATGCCCTACGCACTAACTCACTGGGTTGCCTACTAAATTTTGTTTTTTTAAAACCATTTTAATTTTTATAAAATTTTTTCTTTTAAAAAAAAAAAAATTTTTCCCTCCTACACCCCTCTTTTTAAACATACACTCTTTTTTTTTTAAATTTTCCCGGGAGTTTTTGGGCCAATTTTTTTAAAGGTGAAATTTAAATTTTTTCCCCTTAAATTTTTAAAAATTTAAAGAAAAAAATTAAACTCGAAAAAACCAAACCCTCCAGAAAAAACAATCCCCACCCTCATTAATTTAACAACCTTACGAATCAATAAAAGAAAAGATCTCGTTGTAAATAACTTTGATTATTTTTTTATAAAATAAAAAGAAAAAAAGAACACCCCCGTCCCAAATTTTTCCTAGTGAAAAAAAGAAACCCAAAAATTTTAAAAACACTTTTACTTCCGAAATTTCTAATATTAAAAATCGTTTTGGGTTTTTTTTTTTTGGGGGAAAAAAAAAATTTTTTTGCCCCTGATTTCAATTTTTTCATAATATTTTTTCGGGAAACGTTTTCCATAACCCCCTTTGAGCAACTTTGATTTTGTTTTTCGTCTTTTCGCCCCTATTTTTTTAGGAGACTTTCACGGGTTTAAAATGTGCCCCAAATTTAATGAAGGAAAAAAATATTGTGTCCTAATGGGGGCATCTTTTTTTTAAAACCCCTTTTAAAAATTTTTTTACCCAAAGAAAATGAATGAAAAGGCAGCAAACTCACGGGTCGATAGTTTTAATGGGGGCCTTTCTTCTAAAATAAACAAAACCAAAAATTTGAATTGTTAAAAATTTTATGGGGGGTTAAAAAAATTCCCGTGCCCCGAAAATCATGGCCCGCTAGCTAGTAAAAAAAAACCCAACCCAAAAATTTTTTAACACTATTACTTCCGAAATATTCTAAAAATTAAAAATGAAATTGTTTAATTTTTTTGGGAAAAAAAAAAAAAAATTTTTTGCTCTATTTTCAATTTTTTCAAAAAAATATTTCTGGACTTTTCATAACCTCCTGACAATTTTGATTTTGTGTTCGTTTTGCCCGTCAAGTTTTTGGGAGACATACACTTTTTTAAACCAATTTTAAACCCCAAAAAAGGGGAAAATAATTTTTGTGTCCAAAATTTGGCGGTTTTTTTTTTTCAACCCTTTTAAAAATTTTTCCCCAAAGAAAATAAAATTGCAAAGAAAACGATCTCACTGTCAAATAGTTTTTTGGGCCTTTTTTCTAAAAAAAAACAAGAATTCAAATTTTTTATTTTTGTAAAATTTTTTTGGGGTTTAAAAAAAACAGTGCCCAAAAATCATGGTCGTTTTTTTAATCACCCCTCGAATAAAAAAAATTCCCTACTTGAACTCCAAAAAGGGAAAATTTCAGAGAAAAGAAAATTAAGGCATTACCTTTTTTGGAAACTTCAGGCACGCCAGTTTCCGAAGAAAATTCCCATCGTAAGGCCCCTCCTTCAGGGGACCCCCATTTTCCGTCTTTTTCGGGAAAAAGAAAAAAAAAAATTTTTATTATGCTCATTTATGCACACTGTTTTTGCGTTTTCCCCATTTTTTTAAGTCTTATGTCTCTGAGTTATTAATATTAGTACGCCTAAAATTTGCTTTTTTCAAGTTTGTTTTTGAACAATGAAAATCTCAATGAAAATATTTTGCAAAAACAAACCGTTAAAATTGGATTTTTTTTAAAGGTGAACGTCCCAAAAAAAAAAGCCCTGAAAAACAAAATTTTTTGAAAGATTTTTTTTTTCCACATAAAAATAACCTTTTGAGGTGGGGATTTTTTTTAAAGTACAAAAAAACCTCTTGGGGTTTCCCCCAAAAACCCTCCCTATGTTTTGAAGTTTTTCCCCGTTTAAAAGCCCCAGGCCCTGGAGATCTTGATGTTCTTAAAAGGGAGTCATTACAGGTGGGGAGGCCCATGTTCCCGACCAAACCCCTTTTCCCCTGGGGGCCCACCAAGTCCCCCAAAAGCACGTGGGAAAGTCCCCCTTTACCAAAACCCAAGCCCCAGCACACAACTCCCGTATTTTCGGGTTGATCCACTAGTTGTTCCAAAACCCAAGAGCTACCTTTAAGGACGAATATACCCAGAAAGATAAATTTTAAACCCCGATCTTTGATGACGAAGGGGGTAAATGACATTGAAAATAGACAATACAAACTCTTTTTTTGGTGTCAATATTTTTTGATTGCTGGGCATAAAATTTCCCAGATTTATAAAAGAAGATTTTAAAAAACTTACGTGGGAAGGGCCCTTTTCCCAAAGACCATTTTTTTTGGAAAAAGCTGTAGGGGATTTTGGGAGAATCCATAGTAGGGTTTCAGTTGATGAAATCAGCCCCGCGAATTTTTAATCAAAAAGCCTGCTTTTTTTGGGAAGGGTTTTTGATTTTTTTTAAACGCTCTGAAAATTATTTTGTAAAATTTTTGGTTATAAATAAAACTTTTGTCGGGAAAAGAAAGGTACAAAAACCCAAAAACGCGCAACTTTTCATAGCACGCAAAATAGATTTTTTTAAAAATATTTTTTCCCTAAAAACAGAAGCTTTTGCTGAGTTTTACTCAATATCAATCTAAAAAATTCAAACATAGTAAAAGCATGGCAAAAAACCATTTTGAAATAAATGCACCAAGAAAAACTCCAATTTAAACCAACGCCAAGAAAAACCAATTTTGCTTGGATAAAATTTTGTAAACCCATTACCCTGTTAAAAAAATTTGGAGTACCCCCACTACCCCCCTTCCCTTCCCTCTAATGAAGTCACATAGGATCTTCTAATAAAGAACGTATCTTCGAAAAGTTGGCTTCATAAAAAGAGCTCCTTGTTTTAAAAAATTTGGGGGAACCCCCGGCGAAAGGGAAACCCCTCAAACCTCGATTAAAATCCCAACTGTTCCGAAAAGCAAAACAAACAGAGCTAGATAATACAAAAAGGCTATTTTTTAATGATTTGAAATGAAATAGATTCCATCAATTTAAATTCGACTCTTAAACCCGTTTTTAAACTTCCCCATGTTATTATTTTCTTAAACGTTTTTTAAAATCACCCCTAAAAAAAATTCAAAAAAAAATTTGCAAATGTTTGTTGTTGTGAAAAAATTTTTCTAATCCCCCGTAAATAGTAAAATTAAAGCATCCCAAATAAATTTTTAAATAGAAAATAAAAAAAACAAAAAAAAATTTTCCACAACTAAATATCTGGGGAAAATTGTCTACTGAAATTTTAAAGGGAACGGGGTGAGGAAAAAAATTCATTTTGTTTTAAATTTTTTTAAATTTTTTTTTTTCCCATTAACGTTTACATAAAGTTTCTGACACTCTTTACAACATTAAACAAGTCAACAAATAAATTAAGGGAAGATTTGTCTGATAATTTTTTTGAGGAAAAATCCCAACCAAAAAGAATATTATTTTTTTGGGGAAACCCATTTAAATAGACTCTTACAACACAAACAGAATTTGCAAACATTTAAAAAAGATCTGAACATTGATAAAAAATAATAAGGCTTTTAATTTTACCCTTTCCCAAGGGAATTTAAATAGAGTTTTTTTAACCAAATTTCGAAAATTTTCTGAAAGGGGTAATTAATAAAAATCTTTTTTAAAATTTGTTTTCATATACTTTTTGAATTCCGTTTCCCATTTTCCAAAAAATTTCCAGAAATTTTAAAAAATTTTTGTTCTTTCCGGGAAACAGTGTAAAATTTATTCAACTTTGGGATAAAATAAAAAAAAAAGGTTTTCCCATTGCGATTTTTTTAATAATCAAAATCAATAGGCCCCTCCCTATTTTTTTAGAGTTTTAATTCTTTTTATTTTTAAATTTTGAATAGGGTGTTTTAAAATCTTCTCTTTTTTTTGCCTTTTTTTTCCTTTTTTTTTTATTTTCTTAAAAAAGATTTACCAACATTTTCGAAAAAAAAAACAACAATAAAACCCACTGTAAAGGAATATATTCCTTTTTTTAAAACCCTAAAATTTAAATTCATTTTGATTTTTTTTTTACAAAAGATTTTTAAATTGCCCTTTATTTTGTTTCCCTACTAAATTACAATTACGGGAAAAAAAAAAAACGTAAACCCTACCCCTGAATTAAAATCAAAAATTTTATTTAGTAAATTTGGAAACTAACCTTATTTCATAAAGAAAAATCTATGAAAGTTGACTCTTAACTTCTTGAGCACATAAAACAAAATTTTAATTTTAAATTTACAAACCTTTCAAAAAAAGCTTAAATTTTTAAAATCAAAAATTTGAAAAAACTTCATAAAAAAAACCAATATCTATTTTTTCCAAATAAAAAAATTAAAAATAACAAAACTTTTAGAAAAAAACAGAAACCTTTAATAAAAATTTAAAAAAAATCATAAAAAGTAGGACCCGCATAAAAATTCCATTTTTAAAATTAGAAGTTAAAATTTTTGGGATAAAAACAACATAAAAATTTTTTGTTGAAAATGATTAAATATACCCCCCCCAAAATTTTTAAAAAATTTATTAGAAGGTGAAATTTTCAAATTTTGCCCATATTATAAACGCAAAAAATATCAATTTTCTAATAAAGAAAAAAAACACTTTGAAGATCAAAACTTCTTTAAAGTTTTTTGAGCCTGTTTTCTTTTTTTAATATTTTTTTTACAAATTTTTAAATTTTTTTGACCCAAAAATTTTAAACCAAACTTTCGATGAAAGAAACAACAATAAAACCTTTAATAGTGTGAATATGTTTCCCAAAATCAACAAATTCCTATCTTTTTTTTTTAAATTTTAAAAAAGTAAAAATAACAATACAATGAAGAAAAAAAAAAACCCGGGGAAAAAAATTTTTAAAAAGTCAAGTATTTTTATAAAAAAATTGTTAAAAATAATTAACCCCGCGCAAAAATCAATGTTATTAGTCGGTAGAAAATGTTTTCTAGTTTGCCCTATATAAAAACGTAACAATATAAATTTTAACTAATAAAAAAATATCATTTTAAATTTTCAAACTTCTTTAAACATTTTGAGCTCTGATTCTATTTAATAAAAAATTTTACTTTTTCCTTATTTTTTTTGATCAATATTTACCGACATTTGCGATGAAAGCATCAACAAATTAAAACCTTTAAATTTTGGAAAAGATTCCATATTTTATCTTTTAATAATTTCCAAAAAAAAAAAAATTTTAAAAAATTTGGATTGTTTTCATTAGGGAATAAAAAAAAACCGGTCCGAAAATTTTTTGTCAGTTGCCCCATTAAAAAACTACTAAAAAGTTGCCCGAAAAATTTCCCTTTAAATATCCCCAAATTATCGAAATGATTAGATTAAATTAAAATTTAATTTCAGCTAAAGGTCCCTTTTTTTAAAAAATTTTTACCAAAAAATAAAAAATTTTAGCTATCCAAAAATTTAAAACAATTTGAAACAAAAAATTCCTTTAAAAACCTTCCATTTTTCTAATAAAAGGAAGGTACAAGGAAAAAGTAAAAAATAAAGGGAATTTTTAAAATTTTAAAGAAAATTTTTCCAATTTTTTTTTTAAACTATAATAAAATAAATTTCAAAAAACAGTAAAAAATTCTTTGATAGCTTCAAAAATTTCTTCAAAATAAATTTAAAAAAGTATTTAAACGTGTCGAAAAAAAATAAAAAATTACAATACAACCAACACGCAACAAAAATAATCTGCCCTTCGTTAAATGAAATTTCCTCCCTTTTATAATATTATACTTATGAATTTTCTTACTTAACACTTTATCAAAAAATGAATGGAAAAATCATTTAATAAAAAAAATGTATAAAACCTTTAAAAAAAAGTTTCC
Organism: Bactericera cockerelli; assembly: GCA_024516035.1. Taxonomy (NCBI): domain Eukaryota; kingdom Metazoa; phylum Arthropoda; class Insecta; order Hemiptera; family Triozidae; genus Bactericera; species Bactericera cockerelli. The sequence continues at coordinate 35,844,576 of CM044955.1, read as the reverse complement.
CTTTTGATTTGGGGTCACTTTCCATTTATTTTTCTTCTGAAATTTTGTTGAAATTCTGCTTGAAACCGAATAAAGGGCAAAGGTTTTGTATTTTTGGAAAATTTAAATTTTTCTTGCGGGGTTTTCACTACAAACCCCTGTTTAATGATGAATTGTTAAACACTTCTTCTTTTTAAATTTTTGAATTTTAACCCTTTAAATTAAATTCTTTTTTTTTTAAAAAACAACAAGCATGAAAAAATTTTGAGACAACAAAGAAAGAAAAAGCTTGCTAAAAGGAAAAAAATTTACACGAGAAAAACCCCAAAAAGAACAAAACCCAATTTAGTTTAGCCCTTATTAGAACTTTCCAATAGGTATGTCAATAAAAATAAATCTTATTAAAATTTTTAAATTTTTATTTGAAATATGAAACTAAAAAAAAATTTTAAAAAAATCACTTAAAAGGGGTTATAAATTGACTTACGGGAAAATTGTAAAGAGGAATCAAACCGCTTTTCCCACGAGTTTAAATTTTTTTGATGAAAACTGTGTTTAACAAAAAAACGCCCTTTTGCTAGAAAAACATGTTTTGCAAGAACTCAATATGTCTTATCATGAAAATAAAATAACAAAGGAGTAAGTAGAAAAAAAAAATTACTTTTTTGCGTACCACCGCTATGTATTTAAGCAAAAATTGCTGAAGTCTTTTATTTCATCTTTTTACTTTTAAATTCCCCATAAAGAATTTGAGGAAAACAATCGTCTTTTTCCCTTTTGAAAAAAAAAAAAACGTTCCTTTTTTTTTTTTTTTGAAACCAATTTTTTTATAGATGAAACGTTCCAAAAATGATGGAATTTTAAATTAATTTTTTTAAAAATTTAAAACCAATAAACCAAGCTTAGAAACTAAATTCAGATGTGAAATTTTTAAAACCACCAAAAGGGGGGAAAAAAAAAACTGGCCAAGTTAAAGGATAACTGGCAGATCCCAAACATACAAAAGAGGGTACCCGTCCGTGATATACCATGGGCATTTGAAAGCGACTTTAAACCCCCAACTTAAAAAAAAAAAAAAAAAAAAAAAAAAAAAAAAAAAAAATTTGAAAACCCTCGGAAAACGGGATTTAAAAAAATGAAATTCTTTAATCCCAAAAGGTAATTTGGGCCCCAAACAAGAAATCACTAAAACACTCCCTTTTCATTGCAAAATTTTTTGGGATAAACTCTGGAATTTGGGCCTTTCTTTCAACAGGATTCTTGGAGCAACAAAGAAAAAAGTATTTGGGCTTTTTTTACTAAAAAAATTTGCACTGACTCAAATCGGGGCCCCGGGTTTTTTTTTTAAAAAAAGGGGGCCTTGGGTTATACTTAAAACTTTAAGGTTTTTCATTTTGGTTGCCCTTTAAAAAAAATCCGATCCAAAACTTTTTCCACGAGATTTTTTTTTTGGGAACCTAAAAAAAAAGTAAAAAGCTTAAAAAATATAGGCTGAAAAAAATTGCCCCGCCCATTTTCCCCTAATTTTTTAAAATTTAAAGAAATGTTCTTTAAATTTAAATTTTTGGGAAAAAATCAATTTTCAGGGATATTGTGCGGACTTTTTTTTGTTAAAAATTTCCCCTTTGAAAATTCAAACTTAAAAATAAAAAATTTTTGGGAAACTAATAATTGTGAGGGAGGAAAAAAATGGTTTGGGAGAGAAAAACAAATCTTTTGATAATACTCCTATTAATTAATAGCAAAAATTTGAATTTGCCCACGCTACCAAGGTACAAAGGAATGATACTATAGGCATAGAAAACGCTTTTTTTTTTGTTTTTTTCTAAAGGTAAATTTAAATGAGGGGGGAAAAAAAGGGTTCAAAAGGGTTTAAATCGTCCTTTTTTTTAATGCTTTTTTGGTTTACATGAAAACCCCCGGGGGGTTGGGGGGGGTTTAAATTTGGAAAAACCCTTTTTTTTTTAAAAATTTTCATCGACCCACTCCCCTTTAAGGGAGCAACCTTTTCCCCAAAGGCATAATAAATCAAATAAGGTAGAAATTTCTCAAGAATAAAAATTTTTGTCAGGATAAAAATTTTAAAAAAATTTAAAATTATAAAAATTTAACTATAGAAAGAAAAGGTTAACTCATAAGGGTAAAGAAAATAGTTATCTCATTTTTAATAAACCCATTCCTTAAAAATCGGCTTTTTTGGATAGTTTAAACACAAAGGAAATCACAAAAATAACAAAAAAATTCCATGCAATTGAAGGTAAGAATGGTACCCAAATTTTGGCCCATTTTATCTTAGTAAAAATGTTTTTTTTTTTTTTTTTTTTTTTTTTTTTTTTTTTTTTAGGGTGTTTTAAACATCTTTTGGTCATTCGAAACCTTTTCCAAAAAAAAGATTTTTCCCTAAAAAAATGAGATCTCTTGGGGTACAAAAATTTAGGGAGTCAATCCCGTCTTTGTTATCCTAAGAGAAGGAGGAGGGGAAGGTTTCGCGAATAGGGGCAAGAATAGGGAAACCAAAGATGTGTAAAACGGGTTTTTAAAACCACACTGTTTGTGACATGTTTAAAACTTTAACGATTTTCTCCATGTTTAAAATTTTTTCCAAAGAGAATTACCTATAAAAATTTTCTCAGAAAAATTGAAAAAACCAGCCCTTAAAACCCCAAATTTCATAGGGGGTGTTTTTGAAATGCATTTTGCCCCAAAAGAACGGGCGCCCTCTCTCCATTTTCCCCCACTCCCAACCCCTCGTCCACAACAAGGCTCGAAGGACAAAAAGCCACCCATATAGCTGGGGCCGGGAGCCTTTTCCTAGCCGGGGAACACCTCCAGCCTCAGAAACCTCCCCCCTCCCGCCCCAATAGAACTCCCTTTTTCTCCCTTGAACACTGAGTTTGTTTTTCAATCGGGAACAAAAAGAAAAAAAAATAAAATTTCGGATGTCTTTAGAAATCCCCTAAAAAAACGTAAGTTTCCTTCCTTGTCAGACAAACTCACCCAAATTTTCCTATCAAGGTGGTTTTTTCTGAGGGTTTTATGTTTTCCTCTTAGCTTGGATAAAAAAAAAAAAATCGTAAAAAAATTAATGGTATACTGTCGATTTTCGGCACAGAAAAACCCCGCAATACGGGTTTTTTAAATAAATTTTTTTTAGTGAATTGTAAAAAAATTTAGTTTATATTTTTTTCCCACTTTTTTTTTATACAAACAAACAACAATAAATTTTTTTACAGATAAAAAAAAAAAAAATTAAAAATATTTAAAAAATGAGGAAATAAATTTTTTTTTTTAAATTTTAAAATTTGGTAAATTTTTTTTGTTTTCCGGGCGAATTTAAAAGCCTTAGGCATTCTCTGCCACTTAAAACCCCGTTTGTAAGATTTACTTCTTCTCTTATTACGTCAGAAATTTAAACCCAAAGCCCACTCTTGTGATGCGGGAAAACCAAATTTTTTATAGTAGGAGCAGCCCATGTAAAAATTTAGCCCGGGGCCCAGTTCGGCTTTTTTTCCCGTCACGGGTTTTGGTTTGGGTAAAGGGGTCGCGTCACGAAGTGGCCCGCCCTCCCAGGAAACCTCCCCTCCTGCCCTGCCCCCTTTCATCAGGGGCTCGAAGGAGCAATGCTCCTCCACAACCATCCCTTGGCCCCCAGCAGAAGCTTGTCCAAAAGGGGTTAGGTTCTGGAGCCCCCCCCCCTCTCCCCACGGGTACAACAAGACGTCCACCTTTTGGCAAAGTTGACTTCTACTAGGAACAATGCGGGAAAAACCCAAAAGGGAATGTAAGATGAATTGGTATTGGAGGGGGAAAAATTTTGGGTTAAATTTTTCCCCCATTGAATTTAAATTTTCCCTTAAAAAGTCATCTTTCTACTGTAAAAATTTTTTCTAAAATCTCAAATAAAAAAGGGGAAAAATTCATGCATTTTTTTTGGGTTTCAACCAACTTTTCCCTTCCAATCTGGCTTACCAACAAGGGGGAACCACTTTGCCCTCCCCAAAATACCCCCTGTTTATCCATTTTTGCAAGTAGTAAACTAACTACCTCTTTTAAATCAATTATTTAAAAACTAACAATAACTAAAAACAACCTCCCCTGAGGACTTCTTGTTGAACCCGGGGAAATGTAAAACTACTTAGTTATTTATTTTAAACGAGGGTTAAAAAAAAAAAAATCCCCAATTTCCCCCAAATTTTGGGGCAAAAACGTTTTTTTGCAGAAACCCTATAAAATGATAAATAAGGAGTATAAAACTTTTATACCCCGTGTTAAAATTTGAAAAAAAATTTACACTTTTTCATTATTAAAAAAACAAACTGAAATTTTAAGGAGCCCACCCGGAAAGCAAAAAAACAAAAAATTCAAAAGAGAAGCCTGTAAAAAAAAAGGGGAGCAATAATTTGGATAGTTTTGGACACAATGTAAACTTACTTTAAAGGGCCCAAATTCGGGGAAACGCACTGGCAATAAATGCAGTAAAAAGGGGCCCCCCCTTTCCAAAAGGCCCAAACTCGCCCAAATCCTTTGGGTCTGCAACAAAAAGACAATAAGGTTTTTTACGTTTTTTCTAAAAAGGGACATGAAATGCGGGGGAACATGTTTTCCGTAACCTTCCAATTTTTCCGGGGCTGTCCTTTTTTTTGAAATGGGCGTTCTTCACACCTGGGCCCCTGGTATTGATGTTTTTTGCAAGGAAATTTTCCGAATTTTTGCTTGCATTTTTTAAAATTCCCCCTCCCCCCGGTATAAAAACTACATATAACTAATATTCTGTACAATAAACATGAAAATTAAACTATACAGGTACAATCTGGTACCTGAGTATCTACTGCCGTACCATGTTTTTTTTTTAATATAGGCTAAATCACAGGATTACACCACTTTTTTCAAAAAAAGCTTCGCACATCCCTCCCAAAAAAAATAAATATGCTTTTTTTAACGAAAAACCAAAGAAAATGTAAAAACTTCCCCCCTTTTATTTAAGTATGGGGAATGTGCAAACTAAATTTTTTCTACACAATTATTGATTTTGGTTTAATATTCCTAAGAAAAAATTCATTCTTGTTGTAGAATTTTAAAAAGCCCCCCCCAAAAGAAATTTTAAAAACAACATCATCCCCTCATTTCATATCGGTTTCGATGGTCCCCTTGGGTGTTTTTTTTATTTCAACCCAATTAAAACAAGGAGGTTAAAATTAACAAATTCCCCCCCCAGAACCAAAATACTGCGTATTTAAATTTTTTTTTTTTTTTTTTTAAAATCCGTTTCCCCCCCATAGTTTACGCTTAAAATCATATAAAGGCCTTAAAACGAAAAATTTTTAAAAACATGACCCCCCAACTTTTTTTCAAAAATTAAAAAATTTTCGTTTAAAAAATAAAATTTTTCACGCCACACACAGGGCTTTTCTGTCCCGTTTAAAAAGACAAGTGGGGACATCAACCAGTTAAAAAAAAGGGTCTACTTTTTTGGTCAATAAGGAAAGACGAAAATTTAAAAAGGTTTTTTTTTTTTCTCCAACCACGTAAAAATTTCGATAGTCCCGATTCCGAAAAAATCGATAAGGTTTTGGGCGAAATGTTTACGATAGAGTCGATGCAATGTCCATCAAGTGTTTTTTCCAGTTAACCCGGGGGCCCGTGGGTCCCACCAGATGACCATTCCCCGCGTTTCCAAGTAGCCCCGAGCCCGACCCCCAAACCCCCAACCTTGGCGCCACGATTCAAAATTCAGTAGGGAGAGGCCAAAAAATGGGCCCAACTGAAACGATGTGCATAGGTAAATTTTTTTTTTCTATTCATTTTAAAACCCACTAAAAAATTTACCAACTTTGACTAATTGAATAGAAAAAAAATAAAATGAGATTTTTAATTTTAAAGGGAAAGTTGGTTTTATTACACATTCAAAGAACACAGAGAAACAATCATCACTTAAAAATTTGGGGAAGCGTAGCGCCCCAATTTTTAAAAAGGGCCCCCTTTTCTGGCATACAAACCCTGTTACATTTTACTGTACAGTTTTTTTTTGAAAAAATTTCTTTATAAAAAAAGGAAAACATTTAGGGTATTTAATTTTGATAAAAAAAACACACAAATACAGTTAAACAAAAACTTTTGATACTCCCAAGGAAATTTTCCTTCAAATCCCCAAGATTTCAATTGCCAAATTCAAAGAACTTCCCCATCATTAAAAAATAAACCCTTTAAATTCCAGATTTTTGATCCGGGAACATCCTCAGCCCCCACTTTTTTTTCCCTTTTTTTGCCCAAAGGAAAATTTTTTTTTTGCTCCCAAAAAACCCCTTTTTTAAACCCCCTAAAAGTCTTAACCTTTTTAAATTTAAAAAAAAAACTGCTTTGGGGAATATTTTTACTGTCTGTTACTAAAAAATGCCCTTTTAAAAACCCCCTTAACCGGGTTTAAATTTTTTTGGAAAAAACCCGCCCCCAACCCCCAGGAGGCCCAGAGCCAAAAAGGGTGGGGTTAAGGAATGGTTCCCTGGGGGGGGCCATAAACCCAATACCCCCCACCCCCCGGTTTCCCCATTTCTAATTCAACCTTTCCGGAAATTTTTTTTCCCTTTGGACCCAATTTCCCCCCCCCACTTGGGAAAAAGTTAAACTTTTTCCCCAAATTTTTTTCCCCAAAGGGGAAAAGCAAAATTTTCCCCCTGAATTTTTCCCTTCAAAAAACGAAAAAGAAAATTCCCTTTTACAATAAAAGTAAAAATTTTAAAAATTTAAAAAAGGGAAAAATAAACCAGATGAAGGTTTTTTGCTTACTGTTGTAAATCCCTTTTGGGTTTTTTTTAAAATTTGAATTTTTTAAAGATAAAACCCGCAGAAATTTAAATGGGAAAAAAATTAGGCCCCCTCGAAACTTTTTAGGTTTTTTTTTGGGGTTTCCCTTTTTAAAAATCAAAATTTTGGTTTTATTTTAGGTGAAACTCTTTAAAATTGGTCAAATTTTTTTTTTTATAGGGCCCAAAAAGGCACAAAACCAAAAGTAGATATAAGGTTTTAAAAGGGGAAGGGGATCCTTTATTCACATAAATTTAGCCCTTTTAATAACAAATAAAGTGAACGGTTTTTACTGTGTTATTAAATAAATTTTTTAAAAAAGGGTTACTTTCCCCCAAACAAAGTGCTAAAATAAAATTCTACAGATTTTAAAGATTTCAACCTACGCAAAGGGGCATGGTGATGCAAAAGCAGAAAAGGGGGTTTTTCATGAAAAGTCCGGGAAACTTTTTGGAAAATACCTAGGAACTGAAAAAATTTCCAAAGGTTTTTTTAAAAGGTAATTTTTAGTATAATACTGAGTTTTTCCCCTAATTTGAATGGCTTTTTTTTTTTCTCTAAAGAAATAAATCTCTTGTTTCCCAAAAATAAACGTAAAAAAAATAAAAATTTAAATACCCTTTTTTTTTAAAAAAACCAAAAAAAAAAAAAAGTCGTTTTAAAATTTAGAAAAGACCCCGCGAAAAAATCCCCCCCGAAAAGTTTCATAGGGGCCTAATTTTTCCAGTGAACAGCGTTAAAAATTTTTGCTAGAATTAAAGAAATAATACAAGCCATGGTTTTTAAAAAAATTATCTTTTAAAAAAAATTGTTTTTAATTTTGTAAACCCGGGAAACACAATAAAATTTTTTTCACACCATTAAAAACTGGGGTGGGAAGTCTAAGTCAACAAAAAACATAAGTTTTTTTTTATCTAGACCCTTTCACACCATCCAGGAATTTTCTTTATATTACAAAACCCTTTCCCGGTAGTTCTGATATTTTTTCAAACAGGTGTCCCGGTAAGTTTCGATATTCATGTACAACTAAAACAACTTTTTCCAAATTTTTTTTTAAAACAGATACTGATAAATTGAAAGAAAGTTAAATTTTGTAAGGTTTAATTTAAAATTTAAATTAACCAAGAAAATAAAAACACGAAGAAAAAAAAACTCCAGCATTAAAGGGCAAAATCGATGACCGTCGTTGAAAGGTGGTAAAAAACTCTATTCTTAATTTTTTTGAAGTCAATGAAAAAGAAATGAAATTTAAAAAAGTTTTAAAAGGGAGCATTTTTATTCACTGAATTGTTCATAGTGAGCCCTTTATTTTTTGGTAATCTTTTTTTTGTACGAATAAGGGGGAAAAACCTAATACTTACTCACCGACAAAATAGTTTTACCATTTTTTGGGATTTTTTATCTTTGTACCCCCCATAGGGTACTTTTTAAATCAAGGGGAAATTTTCTCCCCAAAAAGGGCCCCCCCCCTGTTTGAACTTTCCCCACAAATCCTCCATTTCTTTCTCCTGCAACCCTCACCTGTCCCCAAAGCAGCACAGGGGAACATAAAAAACACAAGGCATACAATGTTCAAATTTATCTTTCCCAAAATTCCACTACTATCCGTTTTTTTTAGGGATGGAAAAACGTTTCTGGGTCTACACATGGTCATTTCAGCAAAATAAACTGAAAGACGACGGAATGTTTTTCATTGGGAAACATCTTCCCCATAAACAAAATTTTAAATGATTTGGGGGCCCAAGTAAATTTTTTTTCTGGTTTAAAAGGTTTTTAATTCCCAAAGTGGGATTTTTTACACAAAATAACATTGGTTTTTTTCAAAAACAGAAAAATTTTTCATGTAAAATAACTACCTACTATGTAAATTTTAAAAAATTTAATGTTTTTTTTGGGCGTAAAACAACATTTTTGAGATTTATGCCCGCCAAAAAAATAATGAATATCAAAAAATTTTTATTTTAAAAAATAAAAATTAAGAAAAATTATTTTTTGAAGCCTTTGTACTTTTTTTATCCTTGAATAAGACAAAAATTTTATCAAAAGCATGCGGGGTTTTTTTGTAAAAAAGAAGTTTCAATTGAAAGACAGAAAAATTAATAAAAAAAAAATCCCAAATTTTAAAAAATAATAGAAAATATAAAAAATTTATTTTTTGGATTTTCAAAACCTTTCTTTAACACCCTTGCGCTTTTTTTGTACATCCTAATAAATGCAATTCCCCGATAATATTTTATAAATAACTACTTAATACTAAAGGTTTTAACCCAAGTCCAAAAAAAATTTTTTTTTTATTAGAAAAGACTACCCCCAAACGAAAATAAACTAAAAGCAGTTTTTTTTTTTTTAAAATGGGGTTTAAAAGTCGCTTTCCAAAATGCCAAAGGTCTATCACGAAAGGGGGATTTTTACCCAAATTTGCAGGGAAAAACCCCAAACCGCTTTCTCCCCATTGACCTCAAACCCGCCTGAGTGGGGCCCCGGGGAAAAAACCCGCGCACGAAAAATTAAAAAAATTTGAATGGTCACCCATTCCCCAAATCCTTTAAACCCCGCTGGGGGTCGCCCTTTAAATTCCCGGGGTTCTGAAGGGGAAACCCGGGGTAAACCCAAAATGCCATCGAAAGCTGGCTAGAGCCCGTTTTTTATGTAACAATAACCCGGGAAAATTTTAAGATAAAATCATTGCTTTTGGGTAAACTACAAACCCTATTTAGGTTTTAAATTCTAATAATATTTTTTTTTTTTAAATTTAGGGTTTAAAATTAGTTTTAAATTATACAAATAAAGTAGGCGTCCCTTCCCCGACTAAACTAAAAGAAATTTTTGTCGATCAAGGTTTTGTTGTTGGGGTTTTTAGCCAGCTTGGGGTACACTGGAGGGTTTAGTAAAAGGTCTTTCCCTCCAACTTTTTTAAAGTTGGCTCCTCCCAAACCCCCAAAATTTTTTTTGTGAGATCAACCATCATGAGGGTTGGGCTTTTTTTCCTTTACAAGCCGTTAAACCCCCTTAAAAAACTGCAAACAAACCTGTCTTGAAAAGGGGGCCCCGCGATCAAGGCCCCAAACCCTCCGCTGTAGTTCCCCGGGACCAAACCCCGCCCCTACTTTTTCTCTGGTGGTGATTCCCCCTGGGGGTCCCTGTACCTGGAGGGTTTAAAGGGGTCCCTTTCTCTGTCGAAAAACAGAGGATCTTGCCCTCAACCCCAAAAATTTTTTTTTTGAAAAGGGTTTTCGAAACATAATTGGCAAATTTTTAAGAGATTTTCACGACAGGATCCAAAATTTGGAAAACCCATGGAAGTCCCATTGCAAGGCCCCCCTTTCCCCATAATGGGGTCGAAACCCAAAGGCCCCAACACTCCGTTTTTTTTGTAATGTGTTATCGTGGAAAAACGGTCAACCTTTTCAGCTTTGAAACCGTCCATTGGTCCAAAAAGGCACTAAATAATCGGGCCCCCCTTCTTCAAAAATGATTCAGCACCGCAATCATTGTTCCACAAAACGTTAAAGATAAAAATAACCAAACTTTTTCTATGTAAACGGGGGTTCAATCTGAAGTATCGAAACTTTTAAAAGTAAATAACATAATGTTTATAATAAAGTAAAAGAAATTCCACAGAAAAAAACTACCGTTTAAAAAAAAAGGGGCCCAATTTCCCCGAACCCCTATCCAAAAAGGTTTTTGCCAATAATACAGTGAATCGGTTTTTTGGCCAAGTTATCTTAAATACTAAAAAAATTTTTTTTTTTTTAAAACCCCCCTTTTCCTTTATTTTCCCCATTTTCTTTAAAAATTTTTAACTGCAAACTATCCCTTTTTCTTGTCCAGTTTTTTGCTCCTTGTGATGGTTAAAATTGTCAATTTTTTCCCTACACCAAAATCGTAAAAAATTTCCAAAACCCAAACCCATGGCAAAAATGGGCCCCTTTTTGTTTTGGCTGAATTATTCCATTTGCCGATTCTCAATATTAATATTCTTCCAATAATTTTGGGGTAATTTTTTTAAATTTCCTGGTCCTTTTTTTAGATTTCTCGCCCAAACATTTTCCCGGAGGGGGCTTCACTCACACAACCCCCAGTTTGATGACGCGTATGGAGCCTCGTAAATTTCCCTTCCTAGCGTCTTCTTCTGTGGAAAATAAAATGTAGGTTTTTTTGTTTTTATACTGTTTTTAAAAAGAAAGGGACTACACTAGTTTATTTTTATGATACCTAAAAAACCCAAAATATTATAAAAATAATACTCTTTGTGGGGTGTAACCAAAAGGGGAGGTGAGTGTCCAGAGCATTTTTTTAAATACCTAAACCCCTTTTATCCCTTTTTTTTAAAATAGTCCCCATGCCCCAAATAAAAAAAGGGGAAAAATTTAAAACATTGGTTTTTTAACCGATCTACAATCACGGGAACCCCGCGCTAGAATTTCCCCTAAATTGTTTTTCAATTTAAAGCCCAGAACCCCTAACCACATCATGCCAACCCCAAAAAATTTTTTTATTTGGTTTTTTTTCCCTATTCACATATTCTTTTTGGTTAAAACAGGATTGAATTTTTAATTTTAATTTTGTCCCCATGAAGGGAAAAACAACTTTTCACTCGATTTGTACAAAGAAAATTGAATTGGGCAAGATGCGGGAATTCCCTTTTTGGTTTTCCGGGCCCTTAAAACAAAAACTAGGATGGGGGGACCAAATTTAAAAATTGGGAATTTTTAAAAAAAGCTGGCTTTGGGTTATTCTGGTTTTTGGGCCCAACACGGGCTGATTTGGAATTTTAGTGGGTTGCTGCGGTTGGGCAGTTTCTAGCGAAGACTCCCTACAACCCCTTTGCATCCCTTTTTAAAACATACCTACAATTTTTTTATCCCCTTCCCAAAAACTACAGCTTTTTTAAATTTTCCTTTGAAATGTTTTGAAAAAACGCTTTTAATAAAATTTTTGGAATTGGGTTTAAACCGCCCAAAGACTTCCCCCCGTTTTTTCCTACCCCTATAACAAACACACATGTTTGGTATCCAAACCTGATCCAAGATCCAATACCTTTTTGGCCCCCTCCCAAACCCTAAGGGGCTTTAGAAAAATCTGCCCGCCCCCCACAATCCCGGAATACAAAGTTTTGCCTTGAAAATTATTTGGAAAAAAAAAAAAAAGAAAAAAATATATCTTGAATTTTTTTTCTAAAATTTAAAACACCAATACATCAAATTTAAAAAGGGTCTTTAAAATTTAAAACCGGCCTTTTCCCCACTTTTTTTAATTTTTTCAGGATGGGGCCCAAAAAAATATTGAACGATAACCTTTTTTTTTTTTTTTTTTAAAAAAAAGTGGGGGGTTTAAAGTCGCTTTCAACCCGCCAGGTTTATATCACGACGGGGGTTTTAAACCCCCCATTTGCCGGAAACTCACAAAACCTCCTACCACATTGACCCCCCAACCCCCCTGAAAGGGGCCTTAAAAGCCCGCGTCACGAGAAAATTTGAATTTGAATGGTCCCCCATCCAATCTTAAAACCCCGGGTGGATGTCGCTTAACTTCGGGGTTCTGAAGGGGGAAAACCTTTTTATTCAACAAGGCCTCGACGCTGCCAAAGATAACCTTTAATTAAATTAAATTTTTAAAGTGGAGAGGAACAGTTTTTAAAAAGAACGCATATTTTTAAAAACAGAATTACTATAGGAAAAGAGTCCGGTTTTTTAGATGTAATGTTTTTTTTAGTCTAACCCGACTTTAAAAAGAAATTCCAGGGGTAAACCCCAAAAACCCCATTTTCTTTTTTTTTTGGGGAGACCGGTTTTTATAAAAAGAGCCCTCCCAAATTTTTAAATCGAATAAAAAATCCCCAAACTATCCACCCAAAATTCCCAAACAAATTCCCTTTCGTCAGTTCTTTTAAGTTTTTTCCTTATTTTTTACATTTACAAACCCCAAGGTATAACATTTAAAAACTTTAAAAGTGCAACGGCAAGCTAAACAAAAGGGGGGAATTAATAAACTTTTTTTTAATACCTGTGGCCCCTAATTCGCAGAAATTGGGGCACTGTGTATAATTTTGGGCAAAACCCCGGGTCAAACAAAAGACTTTTTCCTTTAGAAAATTTTTTTCCTATTTAATTAAAATTTTATTCAATTTTAAACAACCCTTTGATGATAACTATTTTTACAAGCGCACGAATAGCTTGTGGTTAAAACACTCCCCTTTCCCCGAGGGAAGGGTTTCCCACTAAAACCCCACGACAACCCAAAAAAAATTTTTTTCCAAAAATTTTGGGAAAAATAAGGGGAAAACCTTTCCGGTGGGGTTCTGTGACCCCTCACCCACAAATGGGGAAATAATGTGTCTCTTCTTCCCAAAAATTTGGGGGCTACGGGGTTGGGGGGAAGGGTTTCAACACAGACCACAACGTTTTTCAGTAGCTTTCCGTTTCATACTACGAAAAAAAAAAGGTTTTTGAAATTTCTTTTCTTTAAAAATAAAAAAAAACCCTTAAATAAATACATTACAAAAAGGGTTTGACATTTACCCAAGTGTGAATATTTTAAATTTTGACGCATGAATTACAAAATTACTGGGTTTCAAACTTTGAAAAGTGAAAAAAAGTTTCGTAAATTTTCCCTTTAACAGCCCCTTACCCCTTTTTAAAAAATAAAAACATTATTTATCATATCATGAGGGAATAGTAACATTAGGCAATAGTAAACAAATTAAGAAGGTAAAGGTTTTTCCTTCTACAAAAATTTTTCCTCCATTTCCTATTTAAAAAGAAAATTACAAGTAAAGGGACATTGCGAAACTTCCCCAAAAATTTCAACCCCTACCCTTTAGGGAAATTTCCTTTAAAATTTTTAAAATTGAGTAGTTTACCCATTTATTCGACCTAAGAGGACGTTTTGTAAAATAATCCCAACGGATTCGAAAATACCAAATTTAAAAGCCGAAAAATTTAAAGGGGTTTTTTAAAAATTACAAGGGATCAGTGATTGCAACAAATACAGCAGGATCTCCAAAATTTTAAAACAAAGAAAAACTTCACCTCATAGGGGTAAGTTTCCCTCCTTTAAAATCAAAAAAAACTCACCATAACCGTAATTTAAAACTAATAATTTAGACTTTACCTACAAAAAAGGGGGACATAAATATTGAAAAAGTTAGTTATCACAAAGATTTGGGATTCCCTTATCGATGAGGGTTTTATATTTAAAAAACATCGGGGCCAAATTGGGAAAACGTGCATTTAAAAAAGCTTGGCCTTTTAAACAATTTGGGGAAATATGTTTTAGAAAAAATTTAAAGTACAAAAGGGCTCTATTTTTTATCTTTTTTGGGGGGATCTACCCGTGGAGTAAAAGGTTTTGTATCTGGGGGACCCTAACCAAAAAAGCATCCCAAAACCCTTTAAAAAAATCCAGTCAACTTTTTTAAGAAAATCTATTTAAAAAAGAAAATGGGGTTTTTTTTTCCCCAAAAAACCCCAAGCTACTCTTTTAAAAAAAACTTTTTGAAATGATAAAAATTTTAAACCCCTTAAACAAGACGTAAACTAGATTCAATCCTGTTTGTATAAAAAACAATAAACAATCAAAAAATTTAATGCTCCTAAATTTACAAGAGATAATAAAAAGAAAACGCCCAACCCTTTTTCTTAGAAAAAAGGGCAAAATTTAAACCATTCACAAAAGGGGCCCCAAACCCCAAAAATTTTTACAAAATTGCATAATCTCCCCTCATTAGGGAATGACAAGTGAAAATTTTTCTTCACATTGGGCATCATTTTAATTTTCACTGCCAAAAAAATGTTTAAGAAAAAAAATGCTTAACAACAAACAACAAAAAATTAAAAGGGTTTTTTTTTCACTCAAATGGAGAATAAATGCAAAAAAACCCTTTTTAAAATTTTTTTATAAAATTTAAAACCAAAATTTTAATAAAATATTTAACCCTTGTATTTTTGTTTTCAATTTTTAATTTTTGTAAAAAAATGTTATGTTCTAAAAAAAAAAAAAAAAAAAAAAAAAAAAAAAAAAAAAAAAAAAAAAACTAATTTAGGACTTTCCCCAAAAACACCACCATGAATTCCCAAAACCGGTTCGGAGCATTCATGACTCCCGCAAAACCCCCCGATCCCGAACAATCCTGGGAGGGTTCTTTTATTTGCAAAGTTATCCTCTTCCCCCCTTTTTAAAAAGCTGGGCCCACTCTTTCTTTTTCTGATTTTTTTCCCAAAATCTCCCCGAAATAAAATTTTGAAGTTAAAAGAAATTTAAATCTGTACAAAACCTTTTCTGTTTAAAAAAGTTTTAAAAATCCCCCATACAGGATTTTTTTTTAACCTACATCCCCCAAAATTTTTTTAAACCCAAAAGAAATGATAAAATTTAAAAATTTCCCAAAAAAAAACTTTTTTTGAATTTTAGTTTTTCGAAAATTTAATTGAATTAATTAATTTTTTCCCGTTAGTCTCCTCCTTTTTGTAGGAAAATTTTTATCCTATAGGGGCTATACATGTCAAAAAAGTTTTATAAAAACAATTTTTAAAAAATCCAATTTTTAAATTTCTCGTACTTTTCTTTTAATATGATTGACATCCCTTTAAAAAATAGAAAAAAAACTAAAAAAAAAAAATAAAAAAAAAAAAAAAAAAACCCCCCACTAACCTTTTCAAATGAAATTTACCCCAAAAACTGTTTGAAAAAGTTCCTGGGGTTCCCTTTAACTTTTCAATATTATTTGGGGGGGGAATCACCCAATGTCCCTCGGGAAAATCATCCCCTATCTTGCGGTAGAAATTTTTTCTGAATTTTGAAAAGTTTCCCCCTTTGGTGTACCGTTGGGGAATCCAGGCTTGTTTCCAAAACTGTGGTTTTTCTCAATCATTTTCGTGGCAAATGTTTAAAAAGAAATTTTTAAATTTTTCCTTTTTTTTAATTTTAAAATTGGAAATTTAAATTTTAATAAAAAAGTTAGCAATTTAAAATTTTTTTGTAAACCCCTTTTTTACCCAAAATTTTTGGAAAAAGACAATTTAAAGAGAGAATATTTTTTAAATTTTAATAGTGTTCGCAATTTTTAAATTAAATTTTTTTTCGAATGAAAATGTTGTACCGAGTAACAACAAACCGCCAAATTTTTAAAATTTAATCACAAAAAAAAATTTTAAAAACCCCCAAAAATTTTCGTGACTTGTCTTCATGATGTTTTTAATAAACTAAACAATAAAAAAAAAAAGTTTTTAAATTAAACTAATTTTTCATCAATTTTTCCCCTTAAACGAGTTCACCCCTTTACCCCCTCCCTTTTTCAAAGGTTTTTGGGTCATATTTTTTTCAGAAATTTTTAGCAATCCAGGGATTTTTCCTGTATTTTTTAAAGATATTTTAAAAATGGACAAAAATCAAAGGACATAATAATTAAAATAAAAAAACCCCATACAAATACAAACAATTTTTAAAAAAATAAAGACATTTAAAAAAATCATTGGGGGCCCTCAAAGGGGGAAGTCGTTAGCAAGGGTACCGAGCCAAAAAAATGGAAGTAGGAGTCCCCGAAAACCCAAACAAAAATCAACCCCTGAGGGAAAGGTTTTATCTAAGCCGAATCAAAATATATTGGGAAAAAACTACAAAGTAAACAAAAATTTATGAATATATTTAAACGAAATACTTTGCAAGTAATAAAAAAGATTAAAAGTAAATACAAAGTTAAGTAAAATATTTTATTTCTGTAACTCTCCCTTAAAAAGACAGAAATAATGTGTCATTTGGTTTTAAAAAGGGCGTAAGTATTAGGGGCCGGCGCCCCTGACGTGCCTTGTTCCCTTTAAAAAAAAGTACAAAATGAGGGAACATAAAACTCATAAGCGGACCTTAAAAATTTAGATCAGCAATCCTAAAAAACCCCAAAATTTTTAAACCCTAAAAGCAATATTAAAACGAATCGGAAAACCCTCCAATTTTTCGAAACCGGGTCGAGTAGCGGTTTCAATTTAAAAATTTTTTAAACTTTATTTAAAGTCGCTTGTTTAGTACCCTGAATCATTTTTTTGGTAATAGGTAAAATTTTTCTCTTATTTTACTCAAAAATAAATTCATTTCGTTTTATTTTTTAACCCGATTTAAACGCCCCAAATTATCTTCAAAATAAGAAAAACAACAACTTCAAAAGGATCCCCCTGTTTAACTTTTGTGGAAAGGCCAGGGCTCAACAAACCCAAGCTGGAGAGACGACCCTCTCCTTGTCCTCTAGACACCATCCCTCTCCATTTCTTTCTCGTTTGAACTGTCGGGAACGTAAACTTTTCCCAAAAACCTCTTTTTGAAAACTCCCCTACCTTTGGGGAACTGGGGGGTTCCCTCTATATTAAATTTTTTGGTAATCCAAAAAGTTGGGGGTGTAAAATTTTTCTCCTTCAAATTCAAAAAAAATCAGTATTTTAAAGTATGCTTTTTCCCTCAATCTTTAAACAATTTTGGGAAACTCGTTCAATTTCCCCTTCATGGGTTCCAACACTTAGCCCGTGATCTGAAAGTAGGAACGGGGGTTTTCCCCCAAAAATTTTTTTCAGGGTGTTCCAAAATCCCGATGGGGCGTATACCCCTGGGGAAAAATCCCCCACCGTTTTCGTAAGAAATTTCGAAACCGGGTTTTCCGGTTTTTTCCACTACCTTAATTTTCCCGGAAATTTGAATTTAAAAAAACTGGGGAAATTTCCCGTTTCCTAAAAAAAATTTTTAAATAAAAAATTTAAGTTTTGTTAAAACCCCCGAAAAAAATTTTAAAAAGAGTAAAAACCCAATTTTTTTCAAAATTGAAAAAATCACTTTCAAAAATATTTCTAAAATTTTAAGGTAAATTAATTATGGGTTTAATTTTTTTAGAAAAAAAATAGTAAAAAACCAAATTAAAAAGAAGGAAAAAGGGAAATTTCAAAAAAAGATTTTTTAAAAGTTTTCGTTTCCCAAGTTAAAAAACAAGAATTTTGGGTTTTTTGGGGGCCTAAAAAAAACCCCTCCCCCTTTTCCACTTTGGGCTTTTTACCCCCTTTTGGCCCAACCAAAAAAATTCCCCAAAGGAATCCCATTTAAGGGCCGTTTTATTTATTCCTTTTTTTAAAAAATTTCAAAAATCCCCCGGAAAAAAAAACCCCCCAAATTTTTTAAAATAAAAAGAATATAAAAACAAAAACCCCCTTTCCTAAAATTTCAATTAAATTTCCAAAGCAAAAAAAAAATAATTTTTAAATATTTTAAAAAAAGCTAAAAGAACGGCCAAATTGATGGGTTCCCAAATTGAAATTTAAAATTCAAACGGTTAAAAGGTTTGGGTTTTGGAATTTCCAAACCATTTTTTAAAGGGAAAAAAAAATGAAATATTTTGGAAAACCCCAATTTTAATTTTTTTTTAAAATTTAAAAACATTATTTTTTTTTCCCAGGTCATACCCCGTTATTCCCCATTTTTCATTCTTTTAAAAAATTTAAAAATTAAAATAAATTTTTTTACTAAAAGTTTTTTAAAAAAAATCATTTAAATTAAAAAAACAAATGAAAATAAAAATTTCTAAAAATTTTTGTAACTTTAAGTATTTTCTTTCAATAATTCCCAAAAAATTGGGGTTGTAACCTTTTCTTGGGGGTTTTATTGGGTTTGGCCTTTAAAATTTTTAAGTTTAGGTGGATAATTCAAGGGCAACCCTTTTTTTTTGAAAAAAGGGCCCGCCAAATGAAACTTTTTTGTCCTTTAATTAAAAAGTTTGAATTTTGGTTAATTTTAATTCCTTTTACTTTATTTTCCCCCAAAAATTTTTCCCCCGTTAAAAAATACCCTTTTTAAAATTTTCCCCCGGGTAAATTTTTGGATTCCAAAACTGAAATCAAAATGGTGTTTTAAATTTTAAAGAGAGATCAAAACCAAAAATTTAAAAAAACCCGAAAAAACAAAATTCATAATTTAAAACTCCCAAATTTTTTTTTTGGGGGGTTTTTAAAATCACAAAAAAAAAAAAATCACATTAAATTTTTTAGGAAAAAATTTTAAAATAAAATTGTTATAAATAATTTAAAAAATTTTAAAAATTTTAATAAATAAAAAAATGGAAACACTTTTAAAATTTAAAAATTTTTTTTTCCAAAAGGGCTTTTCCCAAAAATTTTGTCTTCAAAAGGGAATCAAAAAAGTTTTCAAATTTTTTTCTTCAAATTTTAATTACAAGGGAATTTTAAAAAAGGGAAAAAAAAATCTTTAACAAAAAACAAAATGGTTACAAGAAACCACATTTTTATTTTTGGGGAACAAAAAGCCCAAATTACCCAAGGTTAAACCAAACATTTTAAAAATTTTTAAAAATATTTCCCGCAAAGTAAGGAAAAATTTCCCCGAACAAAATTTGGTTGTAATTTTTTTCCCCCCTTTTCCTTTTAATAAAATTTGAAAAGTTCCCAAAGAATTTAGGGAACCCTTTTCAACCCGAAATTTGGGGGAATTTTTTTTGAAGGAAAATTTTGTTAAGGAAAAAAAATTTTTAAAAATTTTTTTTTTTTTATTTTTTTTAAAAATTTTTTTAAAAAAAGTTAAAAATTTTAAAGAGTTAAATTTTAAAGAAAAGTCAATTTTTTCATAAAAATGTGAGTAAAAATTTTTTTTAAAAACTTATTAAAATTAAAAGTCCCTTTTAATAAAAATTAAAAAAGAAGACAACGCAAAAAATTAAATTTTAAATTAAATTCAAACTAAAACCCAAAAATTTTTTTT
Organism: Bactericera cockerelli; assembly: GCA_024516035.1. Classification (NCBI taxonomy): domain Eukaryota; kingdom Metazoa; phylum Arthropoda; class Insecta; order Hemiptera; family Triozidae; genus Bactericera; species Bactericera cockerelli. The sequence goes on along the minus strand of CM044955.1, from coordinate 35,825,052 downwards.
TTAAAAAATAAACTATCCTAAAAATTTAAGTTAAAAAAATTTTGATTTTGAAAAAATTTTTTGTTTTTTTAAAAAAACTTTAAAGGAAAAGGGAAAAATTTTAAAGGCCCTTTTTTCTTTAACCAAATTTTGAATTTTTCAATTTTGGGGAAAATATTTTAAAAAAAAGGGAAAAAAAAGAGCCCAAGAAATTTTTTGTGCCCAAAATTCTGGAAATTTTTTTTTAGATTTTCCCAGATTTTTTGGTTATCCCCCGGGGCTCATTTGAAAAGCCTTCCCGAAAAACCAAAGGGTAATTTAATTTTCCCCTTTTGGTGTTTTTTTAAACTTCCAAATTAAAAATATATTTTATTTTTTTTTTTTTTTTTTTTTTTTTTTAAAACCTAAAAATTTTTTACAAAATTTTTTAAAAATGAAAACCAAAAATAACAAATTTTCATTTTTTTTACTTTAAAAATAGTTTTTCCAAAAATTTAATAAAAATATTAAAAAAAGGGAAACAATGCAATAATACCAAAAAATAGGCCTTTTTTTAAAAATCCCCCTTTTTTTCTTTTTAAAAAAATTAATCTAATATAATCTTTTAAACATTTTCCCTTTTCAGTAAAATTCATAATTCCCCAATTAAAAAGTAAATTCAAATAAATTAAAAAGGGGGGAAAAAAAAAAAAAACCATGTTAATGTAAAGGGTCAAAGTTCCCTTTTTTTAAAAAGGGTTTTTTTTTTCTTTTTTCTTAAATTAAAATGGAAATATTTTGAAGTTTTTTAAAAAAAGTTAAAAAACCAAACAAAGAAAAAAAATTTTTTAAACCCCCTTTTGTTCCCAAAAACCCCCTTAAATTAACAATTTTTCCCAAAAAATTTGTTTTTTAAGAGATAAACCTTAGGAAAATTTGGGTAAAACCCCTTTTTTTTTTTTTTTAAAAAGAAAAAAATCTTATAAAAACCCGCGGAAAAAATTTTTCCAAAAATTGATTTTTGAAAAAATTCTTTTTGAAATATCCCCCAGAAAAAAAGAAAACTTCCCCTTTTTAAATTTAAAACCCAAAGGGGAAAAAAATAAGTCCTTTGGTTAAAAAAAAATAAATTCTTAAAATACTCCAAAAATTTTAAATTTTTAAAACAATTTTTAAAAGCCGTTTTAAAAAAAATTATTGGGCCGGGTTTTTTTTGAAAATAAAACCAAAAACTTAAAAACCCCAAAATTTTTTTAAATAACTTTTTTCAAAAACCTAAAAAGTCTCCCAAAATTTTAATAAAACCCAAAATTTAAAAAAAATTTTTATTAAAAAAGGCCTTAAAAAATGCCGGTTTTGGGTTTTAAAATAAAAATTAAACCCTAAAAAAGTGAAATTTTTCTTTATTTAAAAATCATCCTGCCCCAAAAAATACCCAAAACTGAATTTTTCCCTTTTAAATTTTTAAAAAAACTTTTTTTTAAATTCCCCTCCCCGGGGTAAAAAAAGTAAAATTTTTAATCCCCCTTTTATTTTTTACAAATTCCTTCCAAAAACCCAAAAAAATAAGGGGAAAACTTTTTTCTCAAATTTTGAAAATTTGGGGCAAACCCTGAAATAATGGTTTTGGTTTTTTTTTGCCTTTTTAAAAATTTCTTTTAAGTTTTTATTTCCCCCTATAAAAAAACAAGAAATTTGTAAATAATATCCTTAATTTGGGAAACCCCTTCCTCTTGATTTCAATTTTCTTTAAGATAATAAAGGCCCCCTTAATTATTTTAAAAAAGTTTTAATGGTGTTTCAAAGAAAAATTAAGAAAAAATTTTTTAAAAACTTTTTTTCCGAAAAAATTTTGCAATAAGGGAAAAAATGTAAAAAACCCCTTTAAATTTTCATAAAAAAACTTTAAAAAAAAATCCCTTTAGGGAAATTTTTAGTTAACAAATTTTTATTAAAAAAAAAATATTTTCAACAATTTTTTAAAATTTCCAACAAAAAAATTAAAAAAAAATAAACCTTTAAAAGGCCGTTTTTTTTCCCCCCAACCCGAAACCCCCTTTTTTGGGGAAAAAGGAACCAAACTTTCCCTTTTTAAAAGGGATTTTTGGGGGAAAACACAAAAACCGGAAAATTTCTAAAAAAAAATAAATTTAAATTTTTTTACCGTTAAAATTGGGTCAACCCTTAATGGGCAACAGTTCCCCCTTTCCCCTAAGCTATTGGGGCCTTTTTAAAAAATTTTTTTCCCTCTAAATTTTAAATAAATTTAAAAAAAAAAATTTAAATTTTAATTAAGAAAATTCTCCCAATGCAAAATTTAAACCAAAATTTATTTTACAAAAAAAGGCCAACCAAAAATTAAAAAACCCCCAAGAAATATTAAAAAAAAAAAAAACTTTAATTTTTTTTTCCCCCTTGTTTAAAATTTGGCAATTGCCAAGTTTTTGCCCCTTTATTTTAAAAAAAATTTTACTTTATAAAATTTTCGGAAAAAATTTTAAAAAATAAGGGAAAAAATTTTAAAAAAATGCAAAAATTTAAAAATTTTATAGTTTCCAATTTTTTATTTGGAAAAAAACTACCAAGAAAGGGGGCCCCTTAATCCCCCAAAAAGGCTTACTCCCAAAAAAAAAAAAGATTTGGGGTCCCTGAACCTTTAAAAACGTAAGACCTTAAAAAAAATTTAAAATCCCAAACCAAACCCCTTCCTAAGTAATTTTTTGTTCCAAATTAACCGGGAAAAAATTTTAAAATTTTCCTTCTTTCCCCTTTTTAAAAAACATTTAAATTTAAAAAGGTTATGTTCCAAAGTCATTTTCAAAAAAGGTTTGAAAAACCCCCCGGTTTTCCCCTTTTAACACCAAAAAAAAAGCGAATAGGCGAGGTATAATAATTTTGGATTTGGTTTTTTACCTTCAAAATTTTTAAAAAATTTTGAAGCTCTTTTCCCGGGGCCCCCCAAAAGGCCCGGGTGGGTCAAAATTGATAATTTTGTAACCTGGGAAAGGGGGGGGTTAAAAACCCCCCGGGAAAAACCAAATTTTGGGAGTTTAAAGCAACCCTTTAAAAATTAAATTTTAAAAAAAAGAAAAAAAAAAATATTTTAAAAAGTTTTATCCTTAAAATTTGAAAAAGGGGGAGAAAGGGGTTTTTTATATTAAGTTAATTTATTTTTTTTTTAAAATTTTGAATAAAATTCCCAAAATAAAATTTTTTTAATTTATAAAAATTTTTCCCAAAAATTTTAAAGGCACACTTTGTATTCCAGATTGCTGATGCTGCAGAGTATCTAAAGCTCCATATGGTAGAGGGAGCCAAGGTATTGGATCTTGGATCAGGCTCTGGATACCAAACATGTGTGTTTGCTTATATGGTAGGACCAACTGGGAGAGTCATTGGCGTTGAACACATTCCAGAACTCATTGAAGCGTCTTTACGAAACATTTCCAAAGGAAATAAAGAGCTGCTAGATTCTGGAAGGATCAAAATAGTAGGTATGTATTCAAAGATGCTAAGGTTGTATGGAGATCTTCGCTAGAAACTGACCAACCGCAGCTACCCACTATAATTCCAAACTCAGTCCGTGTTAGGCCAAAACCAGAATAAGCCAGCCAGCATCATAAAAATTCCAATTTTAATGGTCACCCATCCTAGTGTTGTGTAAGGCCGGAACCAAAAGAAGTCAGCATCATGACAATTCCAATTTTCATTGTACACATCCGAGTGATAAGATGTTCTTTACCTTCATAGGACTAATTAAATACAATTCAATCCTGTTGAACAATAAGAATATGTGAATAGGGAAAGAACCAAGAATTGGTGCATGATGTGGTTACGGTTCTAGGCTTTTAATGTAAACAATTTAGCGGATTCTAGCGCATGGTTCCGTGATCTGTAGATCGGTTCCAAACCAATGCTTGAAATTTCCCTCATTTAGTTGAGCATGTGACTATGTAAAAATAAGACTATAAGGCTTAGGTACTTAAAAATGCTCTGGACACTCACCTCGCCTGTTGGTTACACTCCACTAAAGAGTATTATTTTTATAATATTTTGGCTATTTTAGGTATCATAGAATAACTAGTGCTAGTGCCTACCTATTTAGAACAGTATAAAAACAAAGACCCTACATTCCTTATTTTCCACAGAAGCAGACGCTAGAGAAGGCTATTTACCAGAGGCTCCATACGACGTCATCTACTACGGGGGTTGTGTGAGTGAAGTGCCCTCCAGGGTAAGCTTTGCGAGAAATCTAAAATAGGACACAGGAAATTTAATAAATTCATCCAAAATTATTGGAAGAATAATAATATTGAGAACACAGGCAAATGGAATAATTCAGCCTAAACTAAAAGGGCATTTATGCCATCGGTTGTATGGAATATTACGACTATGTGTATGCAAAATGACAATATAACCATCACAAGGAGCGAAACTGGACAAGTTAGAGGATAGTTTGCAGTTAAAAACATAGAAAATGAGGAACTCAGAAAACGGGTTTTAAAAAAAGAAATAGTTTAGTACTAAGATAACTTGGCCGAAAACACGATATCACTGTATTCATTGGCGAAACCTTTTTGGATAGGAGTTCTGGAACTTGGCCCTTTTTTAACGGTAGTCTTTTTCTGTGGAATTTCTTTTACATATTATAAACATTATGTTATTTACTGTTAAGATCGATACTTCAGATTGAACCCCCGATACATAGAAAAGTATGGTTAGAATCATCTTTAACGTCTAGTGGAACAATGATTGCAGGTGCTGAATCAGTTGAAGAAGGGCGGCCGATTACTAGTGCCTCTAGGACCAATGGACGAGTTTCAAAAGCTGACAACAGTTGACCGATTCCACGATAACACATTACACAAAACGGAGCTGTTGGACGTTGCGTACGATCCCATTATGAGGAAAGCCTTGCAATGGGACATCCATCGGTTCCAAATTGATCCTGTCGATGAAAATCTCTTCACATTTGCCAATTATGATTCCGACGAACTTTTCAAGAAAAAAATTTGGGAGTTGAGGCAAGATCCTCTGTATTCGACAGAGAAATGGATCCCTCAACCTCCAGGCTACACGACACCAGGGGAGATCACCACCAGAGACAAGTACGGCAGTTTGGTCACCTGGAACTACAGCGGATGGTTGGACCTCTGATCGACTGGCCAACCCTTACAAGCCAGGCTAGCTTGCAGTTTCCTAAGGGTTTAACGGCTTGTACAGAAAAGTCCAAGTCCTCATGATGGTTGATCTCACATAAAAATATGTGGTTTAGGACGAGCCAACTTTGAAATAAAGTTGGCTGGAGACCATCACTCAACCCTCCAGCTGTAGCCAAGCTGGCTACAACAACAACAACAACCTCTGATCGACAAAAATTTCTTTTCAGATTAGTCGTGAAGACGCCTACTTTATTTGTATACTAAAACTAACTTTAAGCTCAATTAAAAAAAAAATATTATTATGAATTTCAACTACCTCAATATGTATGTAGTTTAGCCAAGCAATGATTTTATCTTGAATTTTCAAGTATGTTACATCAAAACTGCTCTAGCCAGCGTCGATGGCATGTTGAATACACCGGTTCCCTTCAGAACACCGAAGTTAAGCGACATCCAGCGAGGTTAAGACTTGGATGGGTGACCATTCAAATTCTAATTCTCGTGACGCTGGCTTTTCCCGGCCCCACTCAGGCTGGGTGAGGTCAATGTGAGTAGCAGGTTTGTGAGTTTCCTGCGAATGGAGTATAAAACCACCGTCGTGATATGACCATGGCAGTTGAAAGCGACGTTAAACCCCACTTAAAAAAAAAAAAACTGCTCTAGATACTTCAGCTTGGGTAGTCTTTTCTAAATGAAAAAAAAATATTTTAGACCTGAGGTTGAACTTTAGTATCTAAGTAGTTATTTATCATATATTATCAGGAATTGCATTTATTATGATCGTACAAAGAAGCGCAATGGTGTAAAAGAAAGGCTTGAAAATACACAAAATAAATATTTTATATTTTCTATTATTTTTTAAAGGTTGATTTTATTTTATATTAATTTATTCTGTCTTTCCAATTGAAACATCTTTTTACAAGAACATCCGCATGCGTTTGATAGAATTTGTCTTATTCATAGGATGAAAAAGTACTAGGCTTCAAAAAATACAGTTCATAACTTTATCTTTTAAATAAAAATCTTTGATATTCATTATATTTTTTGACAGCATAAATCATCATGAACTGTTGTTTCTACGTCAAAAAAACTATTCAATTATAAAACGTACATAGTAGGTAGTTATTTTACATGAAAAATCTCTGTCTTGAAATACAATGTTATTTTGTGTAGAAATCACACATTAGAATTCAAACAGTTTAACCAGTAATCACATACTTCGGCCCCATCATATAATAGATCATAGTCTGATAAGGAAGATGATTCCCAATGTAAACATTCCGTCAGTCTTTCAGTTTACTTGCCTGAATAATGACCATGTAGTAGACACAGCAACGTTTTTCCATCCTAACAAAAACTGACTAGTAGTGAACTTCGAAAGATGAATTTGAACATAGTATGCCTTGTGATATTATGTGCCCTGTGCTGCATTGGACAGAGTGATGGTGCAGTGAGAAAGAAATGGAGGATTTGTGGAGGAAAGTTCAAACAGAGAAGGGGACCTTTTGGAGACAATTCCTTGACTCAAAAGTCTCTATGGAGGTACAAAGATAATAATACCAAAATGGTGAACTACTTAGTCGGTGAGTAATTATTAGGTTGTTCCCCTATTCGTACAAAAAATAGATTACCAATAACTAAATGGCTCACTATGAACAATTCAAGTGAATAAAAATGCAATACCTTTTAACTTATTTCAATTCATTTCTTATCATTGACTTCAAGAAAATCTAAGAATAGAGTTTTTTACCACCATCAACGACGGTCATCGATTATGTCCTCTTAATGCTGGACGTTTCTTTACTTCAGTGTTCTTTACTAACTTGGTGTATTTAATTTATTATAACCTCTACTAAATAACTTTCGTTCAATTTATCAGTATCTGTATAAAAAGAAAAGTGAGAAGTTGTATTAGATGTACATGAATATCAGAACATACCTGGACACCTGTTTCGAATAATATCAGAACATACCTGGACTGGTGTGTAATATCAGAACATACCTGGACTGGTGTGTAAGTCTAGATACAAACATATGTTTGTTTGTAGACTTAGACTTACACACCAGCTTTCATGAACGTGTGAATAAACATTATTGTGTTTGCAGTGTTTACAAACTACAAACATATTATTTTAGAAGATAATTTTTATACACACATGGCTTGTATTAGTACAGTAATTCTAGCGAAAATAACGCTGTTCACTGGAAAAAATTAGGCCCCCTATGAAACATTCAGGGATTGTTCGCGGGGTCTTTTCTAAATATAAAACTGACTTTTTGTTTTTTGGCCATTTTGAGAAAAAGGTATTTCATTTTTATCTTTTTTACGTATATTTTTGGGAAACAAGATGATATATTTCTTAGAGAAGAAAAAAAGCCATTCGAATACGAAAACTCAGTATTATACTGAAAATACCTTTATAAACAAACCATTGAATTTTCAGATCCTAGGTATTTTCCAAAAAGTTTCATCGACTATTCATGTAACACCCTATTCTGCGTTAGCATCAACCATGCACTCTAGCGTAGGTTGAAATCTATTAACTCTGTAGAATATTATTTTAGCACTTTGTTTGGTGAAAGTAAGCACTTTAAAAAATATATTTAAATAACACAGTGAAAACGTTCACTTTATATGTTATTGAAGACTGAATAAGTGAATAAAGGATCCCCTTCTCCTTTAACCTTATATCTACTATTGTGTGTTGTGACCTAGTTGACCTATGAAAAAAATTGACCAATTTTAAAGAGATACACCTAAAATCAACCAAATTGATTCTTAACAGGACCCCAAACAAAACCTGAAAGTTTCAGAGGGGGCCTAATTTGTTCCAGTGAATTCTGCAGTTTTATCGTACAAATTCAATACTATACACAAAACCCAAAGTGATTCTACAACAGTAAGCAAGAAAACCATCATCTTGATACTTTTCTTTTTTGAATTTAAAATTTACTTTTATTGTACTAAAGAATTTTCTTCGTGTGAAGATATTACATGCATGTGCTCATCTTGTAGATTGGAAGTACATTCAGTGGGAGAAAGTCCGAGAAACATTCCTGAAGGTTGATAGAAAGGACTTTGTGTATGATATGCCCTACCAGGACATTCCTAAGCACTCTGGCTTCTGCTCCTGGGTTAGCGCTCCACATACGGTAAGTTTTCAGTGCACTGTTAGTAACACGATCAGTACAAATATTCTCAAAGCAGTTTTTTTTTTAAATAAAAAAGGTTGAGACTATTCAGGGGGCTTAAAAAGGGGTTTTAGAGCAATAAAAAAATCCATTGGGCAAAGAAAGGAAAAAAAGATGGGTGCTGAGATGTTACCTGATCGAAAATCTGGAAGTGAAGTTTATTTGTAATGATCGGTAAGTTCATTGAACTAGGCAATTGAAATCTTGAGATTTGAAGGCAAGTCCTTGAGTAACAAAGAATTAGTTTAACTGTATTTGATGTGAATGTTTATCATATTACTATCCTAAATGTTTTCCTTTTTTATAAGCAATTTTTCAATAAAACTGTACAGTACAACTGTAACATGGTGTATGCCAGAAAATGGCCTTTTAAAATCTGGACGCTACGCTTACCCAAATATCAGCTGATGATTGCTACTCTGTGTTCATGAATGTGTAATCAACAACATCCCTGATACTTGAAATCTCATATTATCTATTTTCTATTCAATTAGTCAAACAGTTGGTAAATTGTTAGTAGGTATAATGCATAGAAATAAAAATTACCTATGCACATCTGTTTCAGATAGCCCACATTTTGGACCTCTGCTACTTGAACTTGCATCGTGGCGCCAAGGTCCTGGAGATTGGGTCGGGCTCAGGCTACTTGGCAACGCTGATGGCTCATCTGGTGGGACCCACAGGCCACGTAACTGGCCTGGAACACATGATGGACATCTGCATCGACTCTATCGTCAACATTTCGACCAACCATATCGATCTCATTCGGAATCAGACTATCGAAATTATACGTGAGTTGGAGATAAAAAAAAAATCCTATTTAAGTTCGTCTTCTCCTTATTGACCAAACAAAGTAGATCTTAGTTTTAACTGGATGATGTCGCACATAGTCTGTCTACAGACAGACAGACTGTGTGTGGCGTGATAAATCTACTTTTTAACGAAAGTTTTAATTTGAATAAAAGTTGGTGGTCATGTTCATTGAAATTTCGTTTAAGGCCTTTATTATGATGTAAAGCAGTAAACTACTGCGTGTGTACAGACTTTAAAAAAAAAAAAAAAAATGATACGCAGTATATTGGTTCTGGGAGCATTTGTTAATTATTAACCTCCTTGTATTAATTAGTTGAAATGAAAAACATCAAGACCATCGAACACGATATGCTACTGAGTGATGATGATGATTTTTCAAATTCTGTTTGGGCTCTTGAATTCTACAACAAGAATGAAATATTTCTTACGGAATATTCACCTAAATCAATAATTGTGTAGATAAAACATTTATTGCACATTGCATACTTAAATACAAGTGGGAGTTTATACATTTTCATTGCTTTTTCGTTAATAAAAGCAGTACTTACTTATGTATGATGATCGTGCGAAGCTCTTTTTTGTAAAAGTGGTGATAATCCTGTGATTTAGCCTATAATAAAAAAATACATAGGTACGTGCAGTAGATACTCATGTACCAGATTGTACCTGTATAGCTATTTTCATGAATATTGTACAGAATATTAGTTATATGATAGTAGCATACGAGGAGAATATTATAAATGCAAGACATAATTCGAAAATACCTTGCAAAATCATCAATCACCAGGGCCGAGGTGTGAAGAACGCCCATACAAAGAAAGAGACAGCCCGGCAGATTGGAAGGTTACGGAAAACATAGTTCCCATGCATTTCATGTACTTTCTATAGAACAACGTAAAAGCCTTATCTGTCTCTTGTTGCAGACAAGGATGGTCGAGATGGCCATGTGGAAGGGGGGCCCTATGACTGCATCATTGCCAGCTGCGCTTTCCCTGAATGGCCTGTCCATGTAAGTTTACATTGTGTCCACACTATCCACATTATTGCTCCTCTTTAGTCACAGGCTTCTCTTTTGAATATTTTGATTTTATTGCTTTCCGGCTGAGCTCCTCTATTACAGTATGATATTTACATAATGAAAAAGTGTAAATTTTTTAACATAATTTAAACACGAGTATAACGTCTTTATACTCCTTATTTATACATTTTATAGTTTACTGCAAATAAACGCTCTTGCCCAAATTGGGTGACATTGGGGCATATTATTATTATAACGTCGTTAACAACTAACTAAGTAGATTCTTACATCTTCCACGGGTTCAACAAGAAGTCCTCAGTGAGGCTAGTTATTAGTTATAGTTAGTATAACTACTTGCATAATAGAGGCTAGTTAGTATAACTACTTGCATAATAGAGATAAACAGGTGTATATTGGTAGTCAAGTGGTTCCCGCTAGTCTGGTAAGCCAGATAGCGAAGGGAACCGTTGGTTCGAATCCCAAACAATGCATGAATTTTTCCTTATTTATTTGAGATTTGAGAAAAGTTTTTACAGTAGAAAGATGACTTGTGAAGAATATTCAAATTCAATGGAGAAAGTTAACCCAATTTTCCATCACAATACCAATTCATCTCACATTCCGTATGTTTTTCTGCATTGTTCCTAGCTAGAAGATCAACTAGCCAACGGTGGACGTCTTGTTGTACCCGTGGGGAGAGAGGGGGAGCTCCAGAACCTAACCATTATGGACAAGCTACTGCTGGGGACCAAGTACTGGTTCGTGGAGGAGCATTGCTCCTTCGAGCCACTGATGAGGGAGCAGGAGCAGGAGAAGAGGTTCCTGCAGGGCGACCACTTCGTGACGCGACCTCTCACCACCACCACTGTGACGGAAAGCTCGAACTGGGCCCGGTCCGAATTCTTACATGACTGCTCCTACTATCAAAAGTAGGTACCTGCACTCACAAGAGTGACTGGTTGACATTTCTGACGTAATAAGTAGAAGAAGTAAATCTTACAAACGGGGTTAAGTGGCAGAGAATGCCTAAGGCATTAACTTCGCCCCGGAATACAAAACAATTGCACATTTAAATTAAAAAAAAAAATTTATACCTCATTTTGTAAATATTGTTAATTTTTTTTATTATATCTGTAAATAATTTATTGTTGTTTGTCTTGTATAAAAAATAAGTGTAAATAAATAAACTAACTTCATTTACACTTCACTAAAGAAAATTTATCAAAATCAGTATTGCGGGAATATCTGTGCCGAGATCGACAGTATACCATTAATGTTTTACGATTTTTTTAATTATCCAAGCTAAGAGGAATCATAAACACGTCAGAAAACCACCTTGATAGGAAATGGGTGAGTTTGTCTGACAAGGAAGGATCTTACGTTTAATATGTGATACTAAAGACATCCGAAATTTTATTGTTCTCTGTTCCAGATTGAAAAACAGCTCAGTGTTCAAGGGAGAATGGTAGTTCCTATTGGACGGGAGGGGGAGGTGCAGAGGCTGGAGGTGTTCCACCGGCTAGGCAGAGGCTCCCGCCACAGCTATATGGCTGGCTTTGTGTCCTTCGAGCCTTGTGTGGACGAGAAGTTGCAGCTGGAGAAGTGGAGAGAGGCGCAGTTCTGTGAGCAACTGCATTTCAACACACCCGCTATGTATTAGGGTACAAGTCATGTTTTGCAATTTTACTGAGAAAATTATATAGGTAATTCTCATGGAAATATAAGCAATGGAGAACTCGTAATGAATCAAACATGTCACATCAGTGTGGAGTTCTACTAACAGTTTTACACATCTTAGATTGCCCTATTCTTGCCCCTATTCGCGCATCCCTACCCACTCCTCCTTCTCTTGAGGATAACAAAGACGGGATTGACTCCCTAATGTTGTACCTCAAGAGATCTCATTTATTTAGAAAGATCTAAACTTGGAAACGGTGCGAATGACCATAGATGTTAAAGCACCATAACAAAAAAAAAAAAAAAAAAAAAAAAAAAAAAAAAACATTTCACATAAGAAACTGTCCAAAATGGCTACCATTCTTACCTTCAATAGCATGGAATAATTTGTTATTGTTGTGATTTCCTTTGTGTTTAAACTATCCAAAATAGCCGATTTTTAAGGAATGGGTTTATTAACCATGAGATAACTATACTTACGTTATGAGTTAACCATTACTTCATCTATAGTAATTATTATAATTTTATTGTTTATTATATTAATATCCTGACAAAATTCATACTTGAGAAATTACTACCTTATTAGATATTATTATGCCTCGGAAACGGTTGCTCCGTTAATGTAGTGGGTCGATGAAAAATTTTTAAAAAAAGAGTTTTACAATTTACAACAGGGTACATGTACCAAATTAGACATTAAAAAAAGCGACGATAACTTTCGACACTTTTTTCCGACCCTCATATAAATTTACCTTTAGAAAATACAAAGACAAGCGATCTCTATGCCTATAGTATCTATTCCTTTGTACCTTGGCTAGCGCTGGCAGTTCAAATCTGCTATTAATTAATAGGAGTATTATCAACAGATAGCTTATCTCTCAAGCCATATTTCCTCCATCACAATTACTTAGTACCTAAAATTGTTTATTTTTAAGTTTGAATTGCAAATTGTAAATTATAACAAAAAAAAGTCCGCACACTATCCAAGAAAATTGATTTGTCCAATAATTTAAATTTAAAGAGAACATTTCTAATTAAAAACTTAGACGAACATGACAGTGCAATTGTTTTCAGCCTATATTTATTAAGCTCTTACTTTCTTTTTAGGTTCACAAAAGAAAATCTCGTGGAAACGTTCGGACTCGGATTTTTTTAATAGACAACCACTGATACCTATGTATATGTATACCCAATAGCCGCCTTTTTTAAAAAAAAAGCGGGCACAGATTTGAGATCAGTGCAAATTCTTAGTAAAACGCCCAAATACTTTTTACTCTTGTTGATCTCCAAGAATCCACCGTTGAAAGAAAGGCCAAGTTCCAGAGTTCCTATCCAAAAAGTTTTGCAATGAAGGTAGTGATCTAGTGATATCTTGTTTGCGGCCAAGTTACCTTGGTATTAAAGAATTTCATTTTATTAAATCCCGTTTTCCGAGTTCCTCATTTTGTTTTTTTTTTTTTTTTTTTTTTTTTTTTTTAAGTGGGGTTTAACGTCGCTTTCAACTGCCATGGTCATATCACGACGGGTACCCTCATTTTGTATGTTTGTATCTGCCAGTTATCCTCTAACTTGGCCAGTTTTTTTTTTTCCCCCCCTTTTGGTGGTTAAATTTGCACATCTGAATTTAGTTTATCTAAGCTTGGTATTATCTGGTTCTAATTTTAAAACAAAATAATAATATTCCATCATATTAAGGAACGTTTCATCTATAAAAAATTGTACAAAAAAAAAAAAAAAGGAACGTTTATTTTTTCTCAAGGCAAAAGACAGACTTGTTTTCCTCAAATTCTTCATGGAGAATAATAGCTAACGTATGAAATAACGACTTCAGCACATTGTGCTTAGTACATAGCGGTGGTACGCAAAAAAGTAATTTTTTTATACTACTTACTACCTTTGTTATATTATAATCATGATAAGACATATTGATGTTCTTGCAAAACATGTTTTTCTAGCAAAGTCGTTAATTTGTTATCACAGTTTTCATCAAAATATTTAAACTCGTGCAAAAGCTGTTCTGATTCCTCTTTACAATTACCTGTAAGCTCAATCATAACCTCTTGAAGTGATTTTAAATTTATTTTTAGTTTCATATTTCAAATAAATTAAATTTGTATAAGATTTATTTTTATTGACATACCTATTGGAAAGTTCTAATAAGGGCTAAACTAATTGGTTTAGTTCTTTGGTGTTTTTCTCGTGTTAATTTTTTCCTAGTATGCAAGCTTTGCTTTCTTTGTTGTCTCAAAGTTTGTCATGCTTGTTGTTGTAAATAAAGAACTTCTAATAATGATTAACATTCAAAAGTTTAAAAAGAAGAAGTGTATAACAATTCATCATAAGCGGTAGTAGTGAAACCTCGCAAGAAAATTCAATTCTCCAGCATACAAAGCCTTTGACCTTCATTCCGTTGCAAGCAGAATACAACAAAGATATCAGAAGAAAACTAACTGAACGTGACCCAAGTCAAAGGAAGCTTTTTAACGGTCTTACATTTATTTATAAGTGATAGCCATTCATATTTCTGATAAAGTGTTAAGTAAGCATATTCATAAGTATAATATTATAAAGGTAGAAATTTCATTTACCGAAGGGCAGATTATATCGTTGACAGTGTAGGTTAGTATTAGTAATAATTATTATTATCGACACGTAAATACTCTTTTAAATATATTTGAAGAAATTTATGAAGCTATCAAAGAATTTTCACTGATTATAGAATGTATTATATCTATAGTTAACAAAAAATTGGAAATTCTCTTAAATTTTAAACTTCCTTCATTTTTTACTTTACCTAGTACCTACATCTATTAGAAAAATGGAAGGTTTTAAAGGATTTATTGATACTATCCTCGTTGTAGTTATGGATAGCTAAATTTACTATTTTTCTGGTAAATTGTAAAAAGGCACACATAGCTGAAATAAATATAATTTAATACTAATCATTTCGATAATGGGCGATATTAAGGAATTTCTCGACAACATTTTAGTAGTTGTAATGGACAACTGACAAAATTCTCGACCTGTATTTTATATCATACTGAATACAATCCAATTTTAACATTTTATTATTTTGGAAATTATAATAGATAAGTATGGAATCATATTCACAATATAATGGTTTCATAGTTGATGCTTTCATCGCAAGTGTCGGTAAATATATGATCAAGAAAATAAGAAATAGTAAAATAACTATTAAACATAGAATCAGAGCTCAAAAAGCTTCTAAAGAAGTTTGAACTTTAAAGTGATATTTTTTTATTAGAAAATTGATATTGTTACAGTTTTTATATAGACAACTAGAAAACATTAC
Source organism: Bactericera cockerelli (assembly GCA_024516035.1). Lineage (NCBI taxonomy): Eukaryota > Metazoa > Arthropoda > Insecta > Hemiptera > Triozidae > Bactericera > Bactericera cockerelli. Next base: position 35,809,919 of record CM044955.1, on the reverse strand, counting down.
TACCGACTAATAACATTAGATTTTTGCGCGAGTATAATTATTATTAACAATTATTTTATAAATATACTTGACTAAAATAATCTTCAGTTTATCTTCATAGATATTGTTATTATTACTTTTCAAATTTAAAAATATAGATAGGAATTTGTCTGATTATGGAATCATATTCACACTATAATGGTTTCATAGTTGATGCTTTCATCGAAAGTTTCGGTAAATATATGATCAAGAAAATAAGAATTAGTAAAATAACTATTAAACAAAGAATCAGAGCTCAAAAAACTTCAAAAGAAGTCTGATCTTCAAAGTGTTTTTTTCTCATTAGAAAATTGATATTGTTGCAGTTATAATATTGACAAATAGAAAATATCACCTTCTAATAACATTAAATTTTTGGGCGAGTATATTTAATCATTATCAACAATAATTATTATGTAGTTTTTATCCACAAAACTTTTAACTTCTAATAACAATGGAATTTTATGCGAGTACCTACTTATATTGATTATTTTATAAGTATCTAGGTACTGATTTTATCTAAGAGATTTTGTTATTATTACTTTTCTTATTTGAAAATATAGATATTGGTTTTGTTATGAAGTCATATTCAATTTATGATTTCAAAGTTTATGCTTTTATTGAAAGAGTTTGTACATAATATATTATGTATTATGTGCTCAAGAAGATAAGAGTCAACTACATAGATATCTTTAAGAAATAAGGTTAGACTCCAAGTTTACTAAATAAATTTCTGATTTAATTCAGATAGTTTGACGTTATTTTATTCCTGTAATTGTAATCAGTAGTATCAATATAAAAGGAGCAATTTAAATATCTTTTGTAAAAAAAAAATCAAAACTGAATAATATCAGTTTAAACATGGAATCATATTCACTTTACAGAGGTTTCATTGTTGATGTTTTTATCGAAAGTGTTGGTAAATACATGTTTAAGAAAATAAAAAAAGGAAGAAAGGCAATAAAAGAGAAGATAAAAGCACATATTCAAAGTTTATAAAATAAAATGAATAAATCTCTAAAAGTAGGTATGTGCCTATTGATATAAGATTATAAAAGATCGCAATGCAAACCTCTATATCATCAATGTTGAATAAATATACACTGTCCTGGATGAACAAATTCTTAACTTTCTGAATTTCATGGAGATGGAATCGGAATTCAAATGTATATGAAAACAAATAATAAAGATTATTATTACTTACCTACTTTCAGAAAATTTTCGATTCGGTAAAAAATCTCTCATAATTCCATTGAATGATAAATACATGCCTTATTATTCTTATCAATGTTCAGATCTTTTTTAAATGTCTTGCAAATTCATGTTTGTGTTGTAAGAGTCTATTTAAGTGTTCCCAAAGCAATAATATTCTTTTTGGTTGGTATTTTTCCTCAATAAAATTATCAGACAACTCTTCATTCAATGATTTGTTGACTTAGTTTAATGTTGTAAAGAGTGTCAGAAACTTTATGTAAACGTTAATGTAAAATAAATTGAAAATATTTAAAACAAAGTGAATTTTTATTCCTCACTCGTTCTTCAAAGTTTCAGTAGACAATTTCCACAGATATATAGTTGTGAAATTATTTTTGCTATTTTTATTTGCTATAAAATTCATTTGTATGCTATAATTTTACTATTATACGGTGATTAGAAAAATGTTCACAACAACAGCCACATTTGCAATTTTCTTTTGAATTATTTTTAGGATGATTTTAAATCGTAAGAAAATAATAACCATGAAGAAGATAATAACGGTCAAGAGTCGAATAATATGATGGAATCTATTTCATTTCACTCATTACAAATAGCACTATGTATTATACTAGCTCTGTTTGTTTTGCTCTCGGAACAGTTGCATTTTAATCGAGATAGAGGCTTTCCTTACGCCGGAGTTCCCCCAAATTTAAGCAAGGAGCTCTTTGATGAAGCCAACTTCTACGAAGATACGTTCTTCATTAGAAGATCCTATGCTGACTTCATTAGAGGAATGCAAGGTGGGTAGTGTGGGTACTCCAAGTTTTTTTAACAGATAATGTTCACATATTTTATCCAAGCAGATTGGTTTTTCTTGGCGTTGTGAAATTGGCGTTTTTCTTGGTGCATGATTTCAAAAATGGTTTTTTGTCCATGCTTTTACTATGTCGAATATGTAGATAGATATTGAGTAATCTCAGCAAAAGCTTCTGTTTTCAGGGAAAATAATATTTATAAATAAATCTATTTAGCGTGCTATGAAAAGTATGCGCGTTAAGGTTCTTGTACCTACTCCTAGACAATGTGAATTTATAACAAATTTCACACATAATTTTCAGAGCGTAAACTTATCAACCATCCGAAAGTAGCAGAGCTCTTGATAAAAGTTCGCAGAGCTGATTTCATCAACGTGAAACCGTACTATGGATTCTCCAACATCCCCTACAGCTTTGCCAACCAAGTGGTCATGGAAATGCCTTCCTACGTAAGTCTATCATCTCTACTTTCATAAATCTGGAATCTATGCCTAGCAATCAACATATTGACACAAAATAGAGTTTGTATTGTCTATTATCAATGTCATCACACCCTTCGTCATCACAGATCTGGATCAACTCATCTTACTGGGTATATTCGTCCTTACAGGTAGCTCTTGTTCTGGAACAACTAGTGGATCACCTGAAGAACGGGAGTCGTGTGCTGGACATAGGTTCTGGTCAGGGGTACATATCCACGTGCTTGGCACACTTGGTGGGCTCCCAGGGGAAGGTGTATGGTCTGGAACATGACCTCCTCACCTGTAATGACTCCCTGAAGAACATCAAGATCTCCAGTCCTGAGCTCTTACAGCGGGGAACACTTCAAATCATACGTGAGTTTTTGGCTCACCTCAAGAGGTTATTTGTACTTTAAAATAAATCTCACCTCAAAAGGTTATTTGTATGTGGAAAAAAAATCTTTCAAACATTGCATGTTTTTCAGACTTTTTGTTTTGTACGTACACCTAAAAATAATCCAATGTAACGAGTAGATGTTGCAAAATATTGCATTGAGATATCATTGTTCAAATCATCTTGAAATAAAGCAATTCTAGGCGTACTAATATGTAATCACTCATGAGACATAAGACTTAAAAAGTGAGAATACGCAAAACAGTGTGCATAAGTAGAGCATAATAAATTTTTCATTACTTATTCCAGAAAAAGACGGAAGATGGGGTCACCCTGAAGGAGGTCCTTACGATGCAATTTTCTTCGGAGCTGGCGTGCCTGAAGTTTCCAAAACGGTACATGCCTTAATTTTCTTTTCTCTGAATTATCATATTAGAGTACAAGTAGCAATATTTTATTCGAGAGTGATAAAAAGCGACCATGATTTTCGACACTGAATTTTTCAACCCTCATAAAATTTTACACAATACAAATTAGAATTCTTGTTTATTTTAGAAGAAAGGCACACATAATACTATCGACAGTGAGATCGTTTGCCTTTGCATTCATTTTCTTTGGGTAAAATTTTAAGAGAGTTGAAAAAAAGACTGCCAATTATGGACACAATATTATTTCCTCATTATTGGTTCACATTGTAAACACGTGAATGTCTCCTAAAAACTAGACGACAGACGAACACAAAATCAAAGTTGCTCAGGAGGTTATGAAACGTCCAGAAATAATATTATGAAAAAATTGAAATCAGAGCAAAAAAATTTTTTTTTTTCCAAAAAATTAACACAATACGATTTCTAATATTAGAAATATTTCGGAAGTAATAGTGTTTAAAATTTTGGTTGCTTTTTTTCACTAGCTAGCGACCATGATTTTCGACACTGAATTTTTCAACCCTCATAAAATTTTACACAATACAAATTAGAATTCTTGTTTATTTTAGAAGAAAGGCACACATAATACTATCGACAGTGAGATCGCTTGCCTTTGCATTCATTTTCTTTGGGTAAAATTTTAAGAGAGTTGAAAAAAAGACTGCCCATTATGGACACAATATTATTTCCTCATTATTGGTTCACATTGTAAACACGTGAATGTCTCCTAAAAACTAGACGACAGACGAACACAAAATCAAAGTTGCTCAGGAGGTTATGAAACGTCCAGAAATAATATTATGAAAAAATTGAAATCAGAGCAAAAAATTTTTTTTTTCCAAAAAATTAACACAATACGATTTCTAATATTAGAAATATTTCGGAAGTAATAGTGTTTAAAATTTTGGTTGCTTTTTTTCACTAGCGAATAATTGGTACGGGATGTACTCTCTTTCTCATTGATAAATAATAATCAACGTTATTTACAACGAGATCTTACATTTATCTGACTTCTGTATGAGTTGCTTAAATTCAATGAGATGGCGGACTTGTAATCTGGAGGTTGGTTGTTCGAGTTCTATGTTTTCTAAATTTTGAAAAATTTAAGAAAATCTGAAATTTCACATAAAAAATTGGCAAAAACTCCCGAAGTAATAAAAGAATGAGTGTATGTAAAACAGAGGATGTAGGAGGAAAAGTTTTTTTTCAATAAAAGAAAATCTTTTATAAAAATTAAAATGGTTTAAATTAACAAACTGAGTAGGCACCGAGTGAGTTAGTGCGCTAGACATTACACACATGGTGACCTGGGTTCGATCCCCAGCGGAGCGGGATTTTTTCTGCTCTGTACCTGAATGTTTGGGTTCCACTCATACCCCGTAAGGAAAAATGAGTAGCTGCTGCAATATCCTATAAATAAATAAAAAGAAAAATCCTATAATTCTGCGCTACCCACAAATATTGTCATAGCGAATTGAAACTACCTTGTTGAGAGAAAAACTTCAATCAACCTTTAGAAAAAAGTCAACATTCATGATACAAAATACCTACATTGGGCACAATATTTCCCACAGAGGAAATACCTATTCCAAAGGAACATTTTACAATTTCAGATTCTCTCTCAATTGAAGCCCTGTGGACGCATTGTGGCACCTATTGGCACTGTGTGGCGTCAGAACCTATCTGTCATCGATAAGATGCCGGACGGTTCAATACAAAGCAGGGTTATCAAACGGGTCACCCAAGACTTCATGTGCACCTTGCAATACCAAATCCGCCCAGAAGAGTATTTCCAGATCAACAACGCGTCTGAGGAGACAGGCTACACCCCCCTCTTCCCCCCGCCCCCTGGCGTACGCCCCCGGGCTATCAAGTTCCCTCTGGACGATCAGTTAACAGACCGCCACATTCCTCTTGGCACCGTCAGCAACGAGACCCTGATGAAGTATACATTCCTACCTGAGTCCCGGGAGGACCGATATGTCTTCCACCAGGAAATACTAGATGCCATACACGGTCCAAACAAAACAAAATCTTTGCGAAAGAAAAATACCGCATTCTACTTTTAAGAAGGAAAAAAAAAAAAAAAACTTCTCCGGACATGTTTGTTTCGGGATTGTAGTTCATTTATAATGGCTATATTATGGATCTTTATATAGAAGAAGTTTGATAACGTTGAATCTAAAGCCTGATGGGTGGTTGATAGACTGGAAACAACAGTTCCCAGCTCGCTCCACCTCACAGCCTCAATCAAGCCTCAGCTATTTCATGTAATAGAACAAACCTCCATGAGGATGTGAGGTTTTTAAACAACGAAGGCGCTTGCAGACATCACAGTAGATGAGTTTCGAAACCTTTTCTAACAATGGCAGAATATATATTATTAGACAAGTTGTATGTCGCTAAAGGAGAGTACTTTGAAGGAGTTATGTATAAAAGAATAAATATACATTTCAAAAAAACATTTCTGGCAACGTTTGGGTACCCGTAGTATTATGTTTTGGAAATCCATGTTCCTTTCAACAGCTAAGGTCATATCTAGACGGGGGGCTTACTTACCAACCCCTGCTACTCACATTCACCCAGCCTGATTTGAGCCGGGAATAGCCACTAACCTCGCTGGACTTTGCTTAACTTTAGTGACAGATCAATCGACTGCTATGTGACACTGACCTGAGCTATGCTTACAACACTTTCCGTGCCGGAGACTCATTTTGAAATTATTGCCCAGTGCCGTAGCGATATTTGGCCGGTGTTACCAAATGGTAACACAGGCACAGGCTTGAAATTTTTTGAAGTTTTTCTTGTTCTGTGCCGGTGTTACCATTTGGTAACACTATTCCATGTAAGGTGTTACCAAAAGGTAACACCGGGGTCGAGAAGTAGATGTCTTCGGTGTTACCAAACGGTAACACCATTTTTCTGAACAGGTGTTACCAAATGGTAACACCGGCACGGAAAGTGTTACTTATTCTTTGAGACCAATTTACTTCCTGTGTATGTCTACAAGTTCATATAACAAGTACATAAAAGAATAATCTATTTGAGCCTCGTCGAGTTATAATGATAGACAGAATTAAAAATATACCTACTCGCACCTTATCAGCACTTTTTTTCTCTCATTATTAACCGAACACAGTGAGGCTTTGTTTTAACTTGGGTACTGTCTGTGTGTCTGTCTGTCTGTTCCGCGATAACTCTCGAACGGATTCTTCGAAATTGTTGAAACTTTGTATACATGTACAATGTACATGGGGGATTGGGATTCTAGAATTTTACCTATAGTTATTGGGACGAATCAGGCCACTCGGGGCCAAATGGGGGCCGTTTTGGTGAAAATTGAAAACGATTTTTCTATTATTATTGAATGCAGCAAGGCTCTTGAAATTTTGTAGAGTCATTTAAAAAAAATATTTCAGGTCAGTAGTGAAATTTCGTGATAGTGAAAGTTAAGGAGGCCGTACTGTGGCGAAAAATCGAAAAAGGGCAAAAAAAAGGGCCAGTTGATAATTTTTAATTAAAACTTATCGAGTGGGTTATTGAATGAAAGGTCTCGATATCCTCATTCTTAATTGAACATTTATAATGCGATAGTTTAATCTGTGTGAGAACCACTAGTTTTAGACTTTTGTCAGCTTTGGTAGTTGTTGTGATCAGTTTGGTAATCCACAGTAAATAAATTAGCGAAGAGATCCGTTGGTCCGAAACCCATCCAATGCATGAAGATTTTCTAATCATAATAATTATTTATATTTGAACATTGAACCAAACACTCTGTGGGTCACGTGGTAGAATAATGAACGGTTTCATTATTAAATTATTTGCAATGAAATGAGATCATGCAGGAACATTTAATGTACCTACTAATAACTAATATTATGTAAGTTGAATTATCGCATATATAAATATTATGTATGATTATAATAAACTCTTTGATATAAAACTGGATGATCGGAAGTAGCAATAGTAGGTACGTAATCGTATATTTATCTAAGCTCTGGGATAGATACTTTTCTATCTATGGTGAATAACAATAGTGAAATTCTTATTTATTAGCAAAAATTTAAATGAATAAAATGAAATAATATGGGAGAGAGTCAATGATAAAGGCAAGGAGTGAGTAAAAAAAAGGAGTGTATGTTTTTGTATGTGTATTTAACGTAGATGGAGAGAGAATTTTACATTGAGAGAAAGTAAAACGGAGTGGAGTGTGTGAGAGAAAAATTAAAAATAGAGTCAAATCGAAACGCCTCGTCATAGCTCGTCAGTCAAAATAATGTCTTCCTCAAAGACTGAGGCTAATAATTCCTCCCCGCAGGTTATGAGTGGGAATACGCTAGGAAAGACCTGAACAACACCAAATGGCAGAACATCAAGCTCGCCATCTATAATCCCGAGACTGGGAAGTCTTTGGAAGGACACCGAAAAGCTGGGGTAAGTTTAGTTAGTGCTAAGTTTTAATACTATTAGTTCAGAAATATCTAGTAGGCTTCTAAGAAATGGATAAGTATTTTTATGGAATAAATTGATATTCCTGAAGGGAGTAAGGGACTTGTTGATTGCTATTACAATAGTATGCCTGTTTCTGACGCTCTTGAATGTTATAGCTTTAAAACTATAAAGTATGTTTAAAATGAAGTGAAATTTTGTAGTTATGTATATTTTGTATAAGTATGTATATGATGAATATTTTTTGAAAGCTAATAACAATAAATACCTAAAAAAAAAATCATAAACTTTTGAAATTTAATACGGCGATTTAGTGTCCCAAAATTGTGCCACGATTGATCTTCTTTTCAAACAAATAAGTGGGTTGAGTACTGAATGGAACATGATGCTGAGAATCTCATGTTATGTTTTTTTTATATAATTATATAACATCAAGTTTTTTAAACAGTTTTATGTATATCATCAAGTGTCTGAATTATAAAAATGGACCTAGTTAATTGACTGGAAAAATAATAATGGAATTCCTCTACGTGCATAAATGTATGTTTCACATACCTATACTCTACTTGAGAAATTTCAAAATCACCAAAATGACTTGTTTGAATAAGACTACCTAGGATAGGGGTACCTACATAAAAAAATCAAAACTCTGAACGATATTTTCAGTTTCAAATTTAATGTGAGGAGGCACAATATGATGTTGCAACAGAATGATTTAAAAATAGATTCCAATGTTTTTGAATGAATTCTCTGATTTTAGAGATATTTTTTGGCATATAAATATTTTTCTATCTACACGATTTACCTCTATATTTGTATTACCTTTGGAACCTTCTTGATACTTTCGTAAGGATGTAGGTTAAATAAATAATTATGAATGTGACCATATATCTTTATGGTATTTGGAGAATATTTCTATGAATTTATGTGATATTTTTCTACTTGACTGTGCCAAAATACTCTTATATGTATATAGAGAAAATGATTATTTATTACCGGACAGTTGCAGAATATTTACACTTATCTACTTTATGAATCTATACATATTTATAATTATTGGATACCTATCTCTAAGTTCAATAGTCACTAATGGCTAATGGAGGAATTTAATCAATCAATAAGCTACAGGAATCATACACAATCAGATGGTTGATTTCCTTTAGTCGTACCCTTATTGAAAATTAGCCATTTGTGTACACATCTAACCATTAGGTTATTGATTGATTAAATTCCTCCATTATAGTCATTAGTGATTATGCAACTATTAGAGATCTGGGCGGAGAAGGGTCAGGTATCTAAAAAAATATAAAAAGATTTAATTTATTTTTCTGTTTTTTTATTCACAATAAATATTTTTTCATTCAATAACACTTCTAATGTGTTACGTATAAGTGTGCTGAATACTGTAGAAATGTTTGGAGTGCGCGATTAGCTCAGTGGCTAAGCACTCGCTTGCCATGCGGAAGGTGCGGGTTCGATTTCGATGCCCGTGGACGACAAAAATTTGTATTCTTAATTCGGTTACAATGGTTTGTAAGGGATACCTTTCGGTGCGTCTGTGTTGACCCAGCACCTAAATGAGATGTATTGTATCACTTCTCGCCCATCAGAGGCTTACTACGGGATGGGCAGGCTACAACACATACCACAAGCATCTACAGTAGCTCCTGTTTCATGGCTACGAAATAAAAAAGGCTTTAAAACACTCATCTTATAAATAAATAAAATCCTCATGAGCGTTCAGGTGAAAGAAGGGCTGCCACATTCCTTAGTCAAAGAATATATCACTCGCCATACAGTGAGGAAATTTTGTATCATTGATGACCAGTATGACCACTGTGCCAAGATCCTCAAAGATGTATAAAATATTTTATATTTTGTATTAGAAAATATTAATAATATTATTCTATCTAGTACATTCAAAGATGGAACTTTATACCTAGAAATCTAGAATTCCTTGGATAGACTTTTCATCACAATATTTTTATAATTATTATTATTATTCCACTTTCTCTTCTTGGAGGGTAATTATTACCCTTCAATGGGTAGTACACCAGGAGTGGATCATATGATCAAGTCTCCTGGTGTTTTAACTTCAGGAGCGGATCCGAAGTCTCCTGAAGTTGTTTGGTTCATATAGTGTGGGGAGGCAATTTTATGATGGACTCTGATGTCCATCTTTTTCTCTCCCGTGGCTATCCCCCTTGGTGGTCCAATGGATTTTTCCATAGGAAAACACTTTCGGGAGTGCGGATGAATCCGAACAGCCACTTGGTCACATTTTATTTATTTATTTATTTATTTATTTTTATAAATTAACGGGTTTCCCAATTTTTACATAATATGCTATCTATAAATAACTTAAATATTTATCTTTAATTTCTTGCAAAGAGTGATAAAAAATGTCTACGTCACTCCTAGTAAAAAATGTGTTCCCTGTTACCATTAACCTATTCATTGGACAGTTTTGGCTAATATTCGTAGAATAGGTGTCTGGGGTAAAGAGGTTTTGATTTCTAATGTTTCTACAGTTGATTCGAAAATTAATGTGTTCTAGGAGTTCAGGACAATTTATTTGATTTCTCAGAATTTTGGTTAGGAATAGGATGTCGAGGAGTTCTCTGCGCGATTGAAGAGAAATTATTTTTGTATTACCTAGTGTCATAATATCAGTATAGTTGTGATTCTCAATCGTGACACCGTGTTTGAAGGCGTAGTAACGCAAAAATTTTCTTTGAACTTGCTCTACTTTTCCTATGAGATTTTGGTATTGGGGAGACCAGATGATAGATGCAAATTCCAAAACAGATCTTACCAGTGAACAGTAAAGAATATACACTGTGATCGGATTTCTGAATAAACGAGTATTTCTTATGAGGTAGCTTAGAACGCGGTATGCTTTGTTTACTATGTATGTAATATGTATGTTAAATTTCAGATCTGGTTGGTAGATGACACCTAGGTCTCTTATCTGTGTAACACATTCAAGAGGTCTATCGTTGAGTGTGTAAGTATAGAGGATAGGGTTTTGTTTTCGATGAAAAGTCATTATTTTACATTTTGTGACATTAAGTTGCATTTTATTACACTCAGACCACATTTGTATTTTATTAAGAGCGCTTTGTAATGTATTGCAATCCATGGATGTTGTGACTTTTGTACAGATTCTTAAATCATCTGCATACTGCCAAAACCTGAGTCTATCACTCTCCTGTATAAAGTGGTCTAGATCGTTGCTGTAGATGTCATACAGGAGTCCTGAGAGGTGACCACCTTGAGGACATCCTGATAGAACATCGAACGGCGCAGATAGGTGTTCATGGAACGTTGGAGTAGAGGAGGTTAGGTAGGAGTCGGCATCGTTAGTATACAGATAAGAGTTTCTATTATATTTCACTATCTGTTGTCTGTTTGAAAGCATGTTGAGTAACCATTGAAGCAAAGGCGGTCTGACACCTAAAGCTTCAAGTTTAGTGATAAATATATTAATATTTAATTTATCAATATATTAATATGAGCCAGTAAATTCAACCAAGATAGCCCAAATAAATTTGCTCCAGTGAAATTAAATTGCTCTGAAATTTTTTCCAAATTTCTGTATATTTTTGTAATTGTTTTTCCTTGTGATTCTTAATGGGCCCTAAAAAGACTACGTTGCCTTCGAATGATGATTGCAACCCAAATAATAATGAACTGATTGTACAAATATGGCAAGATTTAAAAAAGTTAATTCCTATTGAAGAAAAACTAAACAAAGTTCTAACAATTATTGACGAACAAAGAAAAGAGATAAATAGCTTAAAGAAAGATTTATGCAAGACTATAGCGGAGAATATCGAGTTAAAAAAAATGAATAAAACCAACCAGGACAATATTAATGAACTACAACAAAGAAGTCGAATGATAAATATTATTGTAGATGGAATACCAGAAACAAAGAATGACAGTGAGAAAGAAAATGTATATAAACTGATTGAAGAATTGGGAAAAAAGATTGGCATTGAAAACCCCATGGAAGATATTCAAATAGCTCATAGAGTGTACAGTACAAACAAAAAGAAGCCAAAACCTATAGTTGTGAGAATGCTGAACAGTAAAATAAGAGATAAATGGATCGCAGCATACAGAAAGAAACAATTGTGGAAAGAAAAACTATATATAAATGAACACTTAACTAAAAAAAATCAGACTATTCTATATGAGACAAAACAAAATGCAAAGAAAAAAAATTTCAAGTTCGTTTGGGTAAGAGATTGCAAGATCCTAGTTCGCAAGAACGAAACATCACGGATTTTCACCATCAGAAGTTTGGAAGACATGGAGTCGATTCTACACCTAAAAAGTTCTGACCTCAATGACACTGCGTCCTCAACTTCATATTGCACATTCCAGGGAGATGAAGAGGATGAAGAAGAAGATGATACCAAATAGCAACCAATCATGATTTCTTTAGATAGGGATTTTTTGTTTCAGATTTTTTTAATAATTTCATATTTCTTTGTAAAACTTTTTTCGAATAATTGGAAGGTCCTTCTTTTTTTCCAGTACAGAAATAATAATTTACCACTAACTAAAGTTACTAATAATTCAACAATGTATATCAAAGTAATATTCATCAAAATCAAACTAAAAAAATGAATCTACTAATAGATAACATACCTAATAACATTTTTGATGATTGTTTAGTATGTGATAATCCTACAAAGACAAAAGAATTCCTTAATTTAGAAGGATTAACAATATTTCATACAAATATACGTTCTATAAGAAAAAACTTCTCAGAATTGTTAATGTTTCTAAATCCCTTTATAAACAATATTGATATTATTTTTCTATCAGAAACCCACTATAACAATACCCTTCCATATAATTTCTCAATACAGGGATATAACAGTTATTTCACAAAAAATCAATTTAACCAAAATGCCGGACTGGCTCTTTTTATAAAAAATAATATTGTGATTGATGAAATCAAAGAAATAAATTACACCAAAACCAATTGCCTAGAAATGACAATAATTAATAATAATGAATATTTAAAAATAATAGGAATATATAGATCACCTGAATCAGATGCTAAAACTTTCTTGGAAAAATTAAATGATCACTTAAAAGAAGATGTTATAAATAAATGTTTATTAATAGGAGACTTAAACATCAATATTTTGAATGAAAATATAGAACATATAGGGAATGAATTGTTAGACCTAATGCAATTAAAAAACTTCATTTCATGCATTAACAAACCAACAAGAATACAAGTAAAAAACTCAGATTCAACAAACAGAATATCAAAAACATGTATTGATCATATTTTTTACAAATCCAAAAACACAATAAATAACATAAAAACGGCAATATTACAAACAAATATAACAGATCATTATAGCACAGTAGTAAAACTAGAAACACATAAAAAAATACAGAAACCACAAACACCAAAAACATATAAAATTATTAACTTTGATACATTAAATATACAATTAAATCAAGAAAATTGGCAAAATGTACTAACACTAGATAATCCTGATCTCGCAGCACAAACTTTTACTGATACTTTAAATAAATACATTAATATATCAACAAGTATAAAAACAATTACAAATAAAAATATATTTCTGAAACCTTGGATGACTGCTGGTCTTCTCAAATCTATACGCAAAAGAGATAAAATCAGTATAAAGGTTGTAAAACACCCGGATAACTTGAGATTGATAAATTATTATAAACGTTTTCGTAAAATAGTGACAAATTTAGTAAGAACAGCCAAAGATAAATACTATAAAGAAAAAATTGATTCCTTTCCAAATGATCCAAAAAACTTATGGAATATTAGTAAAGAATTTATTGGAATACAAAAAACGAAAGAAAATATTAAAATAATAAATTATAATAATGTTAACATTGATTGTACAGAAAACACAGAAAAAGCCTCGAATATTTTCAATACATATTTTGCAAATGTTGGAAAAAATATTGCAGATAGTATTAAATATTATAACAATTCAGATAACAACTCTACACCTACTGATACACTACACACGACAGTACAAATTGAAGATGAACAATATTTAACACATTTTCTGACACTACTGAAATTGAGATAAAAAATCATATAATGTCATTAACACTTGAGTACCTGTCAACCACATGTGGTTGACATTCGAGTTTCCCCATGTTCCACGGTCACAAGCCCAAAAAGTCACAGGGTTCCAATTTTTTTTTTGTTAAATATTTATAAATTTTGACTTTAAAAAATGACTGTTCTTATTATTTCTCCTTAAAAATGTACGGTTCTGATTTTTTTGACGTTTTTCCTTGTCAACCACATGTGGTTGACAGGTACATGAAAAGACAATGTGTCTCGTGTACCTGTCAACCAAAGTTTGGTGATGTACCTATACAAATTTTCCAGTAAAATCTCTTATTATTCTTGCTATGAGTAAGGTTATTTTGTTATTGTCCTGAAAAAGTCACAATTAGCTTAGCTTCTCAACGTTATCAAAAATATAAAAAAGTATTCCGCTCAAATCTCATGTTTGAAAATAAGTAAAAACTCTCCTCTAATCAACAAAACTGAATTAGAAGATCCTAATAAATAGTTTAGTTTTACTAATTACTTTTGAATTATTCGGCATTTTTTTATTTCCTTTCTTGTTCATATTACATACTTCTTTTTTTATAAAAATAAAACATTCAATTTAAGGAAACAACACCCAATAAACCTAGTATTCATTTGTCTATCACCTAAAATTAGCCTTGAAAGTTTGAAAGCAAATATCTCAAGTTCCAATCATTATTTCCAAGAACCACCAGACCTGTAAGTTCGCTGTTTCCAAAGAACAATTCCCCGTAAGGAATACATTGAAATGTCAACCACCAGAGAATGCCAGGAACATAAAGCAGTATACCGTGTCAACCACTAGTGGTTGACAGGTACGTAGAGCACTGCTTCATGTCAACCACATATGGTTGACAGGAACACAAAAAAATTACTGGAAAATTGCTGTGGTGTTCAACGTGTTAAAAAATAATACTACTCCAGGCTATGATTTATTCAGCACAACAACATTGAAAAATATAGTACATTATATAACCAAACCTTTATCCCATATCATAAACTTGAGTTTTAGACAAGGAAAATTTCCAAAAATTTATAAACATAGTATAATAATTCCTATTTTTAAAAAGGGTGATAAAAAACAATTGGAAAACTATCGTCCAATTTCAATGCTCTCAAATTTCAGTAAAGTGATAGAAAAATGTGTTAAATCAAGACTTGAATACTATTTGAATAAAAATAATTTACTGACAAACAAACAATACGCTTTTCAACGAGATACTAGCACAGAAGATGCATTACTTGAACTTACTTCTTTTTTACACAGACAAATTGACCTAAATAAAAAAATAATCATTACGTTTTTAGACATAAAAAAAGCGTATGACTCAATTAAACATGACATTCTACTACAACAGCTTGAAAAACTAAAAATAAAAGATAACGCACTTACCTGGTTTAAATCTTACCTTGAACAACGGACTCAACAAACAAAACTCAATGACTTTGTGACTGACATTATAACTTTGGACAATTTCTCAATACCACAAGGGACAGTACTCGGTCCTTGTCTTTTTAACCTTTATATAAATGACTTACCTGGACAAAGCAAAGGACAAGTACTGTGTTTTGCAGATGATACCGTTATTTGTTATACTGCTGACACTTGGGAAATTGTACATGAAAATGCAATCCAAGATTTAACAAACATTGCTTCATGGTATAATAAAATGTCACTGACCATAAACTACACAAAAACAACATATATGACATTATCAATAACTCAAAAAGGACAACCCACAAACTCAAACATAACTATATACAATAACTTAACAAACACATACCACAATTTGACTCGACAAACATCAACAAAATACTTAGGGATAACAATAGATCAACATTTAAAATGGGATGAACATGTTAAAATACTTCGAAACAAAATAAGACACTTAATGTATATATTTAGCAATTTAAGAAGAATATGTAAACATAACAACCTAAGAACACTATACTTTGGACTCGCCCAATCCCTAATACAATACTGTCTTATAGCATGGGGTTCAACTTATCAGAATATAATTCAACCATTAAACAGAACTATTAATATTCTTTTACGAATTATATTAAAGAAAGATCGATATTTTCATTCAGATCAATTATATAAAATATTTAATGTTCCTTGTTTAATAGACAGTTATATTTACAAACTGACATTTTTCTCTCTTAAACACGCACATAATTGGATAATGACAAATCACACTCATAACACACGACAAGCAAACAATGCTCAAACAATTTAAATACATAAATCTCTGATCAAAAAACATTTTATTTACCTTGGACAGAAAGTGTATAATTACTTACCCACTGAATTCAAACAATTAAATAACACAAAAATTGTAAGAGAAGCCGTAAAAAAATGGTTGAAAATAGATGAAAATAAAAAATTAATCATAGAACTTTTATAATGTATACTCGTATGATAACTACAATAATTAAAATTAAAACATTTCTAAAGAATATTAATGTTTATGGAATAATAAATTATCACATACTATCATTACATTATTAATATTATTAGTAACATTTCTATTGAAAAAATAATTAATTCTGTACTTGTCAAAATTTTAGAAGGACAACCCACCCCCAAAAAAAAAAACAAAAACAATTATTATTTTTTAATATTTCCAAATGATAAAAAAAAAGACATGAAAAAAAAGAAGAAAATACTATCTGCTGCAATCCACCACATACTGAAAAGTACATTGGATTGCAGTAACTATTAAATATTAAATGAAGGATGTATGAATATTTAAATAAAATATAATAAAGTTATTGAAAAAAAAAAAAAAAAAAAAAAATCAAAGGCGCGGCTGTAGTCAAGATAGCATACATCTAACTGACTGCCGCTTTCGACAGACTCCATGGCATATTGAGTGAAAAGCGTAAGGTTAGATATTACAGATTTATTTTTTATAAAACCATGTTGTTTCTTGTTTATTATGTGACCTAGTGCGTCTTGTAGCTTGTCATGCACCAATGCCTCAAATTAATAGTTTAGGCAGTGCAGACAGTTTGGCAACTGGGCGGTAGTTTTCTATATTAGAGCTATCGCCAGATTTCAAAAGGGGTGTGATATAGGATACTTTCCAGGTAGTTGGAAATGTACCCTCGGCAAGTGATCTGTTGAAGATAATGTGTAGGGGAGTTACAAGAGAGCTAGCACAATTTTTTAAAATACACGAAGGTATTTTATCAGGACCACTGGAAGAGATGTTTTTTAAGCTTTTTAATTTTTGGAAAATAGAATCCTCATTAAGACTGATTTGAGTTAAGGGTGTTAATAAAGTTGACTTTGAGCTGAAATCGAATTTGGACGAGGCCAATCCCAGACAGCACAGTCAACTGGATGTATACCATACTGTTAGGTGGAAAAAGTCTACTTGCCCACCTGGAAATCAGCTGGAGATTTCCACCTTCCACCTGACCTCCACCTGGAAATCAACTGGAAATGAACTGGAAAGTAACCCAACTTTTAACTGGAAGTCAGTTGCCCAAAGTCAACTGGATTTGTTCCACTTATTTCCAGCTACTTATAGCGCTCTCTAGTGGATGGGTAGTAACTCACTACCACAATGTTGACATACCTATTTACCTATACTGTACATTATACTACATAATAATCAAATGCTACGCTCTTGGTTTTGAGGTCGTGGGTTCGAATCCCATTATATGCATTTTTTTTGCAAATAATAATAATAATAATAATAGTAATAAAAATCTAGAAACAAATGTATATTAGGCATAAATTCAATTTCAGTTATTTAATTTAGAGGCCATACATTCAAATCTCATGAAGAATATTTTTTTTGTATAAAAATAAAGTAATAAATTTTAAATAGGTTTTTTTAACACATACACACACACAAATTTGGGTATAATTTTTTTTTATAGAAATTTGGAAAGAAAAAGAAAATAACTAATCTGTTTTAAACAACACAATTCAAATAAGACTCTTTAACATGATTATATTTTACAATAAGAGTGTTTATTATCAAGCTCGCCGGGAGGCGAGCGCTCGTCAAGTAGCGCCAGCCACCCGGCCTATATTAACACGAAACAGAGTTTATATGTATTTTGTTTTATTGTTTTCGCCCACTTAACGCTAACTTTTATCAATTTTTATTTCAAATTCGTAATGAGACGCGAAAATAGATTGTGTTTCACGAAAGCGCGAGGTTCCTACGTACAGTTAAAGTCGTTTACTGGCCACGCCGAAAATCTTGAATTTCATAAAATTATTCATACGGGTTTTTTTTTTTTTTTTTTTTTTTTTCAGACCAATTTTCTGTCAAGGGTACAGCAACGTGTGCTTATCGTGGAAAGACGTGAGATACGTTTTTGAAAAGGGAATTTTTATCTCTGCATACCTTTTATAGTTTCAAGTATTTATTTTTTATAGGATAGGAGATATGGCCTTCTAAAATAAAACGGGAAAGTTGCACAGAGCCGCCCCTGGTTATCTTGGAGCTGCGATTGTGGTATTTTTCGAAAGGCCTTATCATAGGAAAAAATATAAAAATATAACTAAAGTATTACACTGGACCAAACTTGAGTTATACTCTTTGAAAGGAATACTTATTATGGAGCCCAGAGCCGTCTATTATTATCCTAGAGTTGTATTTCTGGTGTTTTTAGAAAGGTCTAGTCAAAAGGAATCAGATCACTTAATTTCAGATGGTTGAAACAAGTAGAAAAGTATTTAAAGCCATCTAAAGGAATATCTAAAATGAACCCTGGAGCCACGCCTATTTATCCCAAGTTGATGACTGAAGGGTCTTTCTAAAGGTCTAATTACTTAGAAATATACTACGATGTAAATAAAATGTTAGAAAAATCAGCGACAGTGTGAGACATAAAAATAAAAAAACTGAAATAAGATTTATGAGAGTAACAAAAAATCTTCGCCTCACATAGAACTTAAAATATGGGTGGGATCCAATCATCTTCGCTTAACCCAAGCTGCCAGCAGACTGAGTTATTAGTCGGGGAATAATAACGTTTTATAACTTCATTCAGAGATTTCTACATCAAGAGGTAAACTAGGTCTATATTATGAGAAGTGTATAAAGTATTGGCCAGTAAGAGGAAAAATATTGATTAAAATAGATCAAAACAATGATAAATTATATTATGTACCTAGTGAGCAGTCTCTGTGGTCGTCGACTGGTGTAGGTAAAACACAAAGTTTGCAAGGTGACCTGGGTTCGAATCCCGGCTAGGTATAATTTTTTTTTTTTTTTTAATTGAATTTACGAACTTGCGTGTCCATTTTATAAAACGCGGGATTACATTATTAAAACTTACAACTAATATAAAACTAATTATATGCTAACTTACAAGCTAAAAGCTAAATAAACTAAATGGTAAAAGGTAAATTGTCTGATTCTAATAATTGTAGTATTTTATTAGAATTATTGCAAAATATATCCACACCTCCAACACCACCGGCCAGGTTCCACAACTTTTCACATCTATGTACTGTTGCATATTCAGTGATATTTGAGCTACATTTTCTTAAATTAAAGGTGACTTGATTTCTTGTTTTTCTTGAAGGAATTTTAAATTGAATTTCACTGAGGAGATCAGGTGCATAGATTTTGTTATTTATGATTTTGTGGAGAAATGTAAGGTCATATATTTGTCTTCTGGATTCAAGATTTAAAATGTTATGAGATATTTCTATTGTATTATATTGAGTTTTTGTAATAAATTCTTTATTTATTTTATATGCTAAAAATCTTAAAAATCTATGCTGCACCGATTCAAGAAGATGTTTTTGGTATTCATAATGCGGTGACCACACAACAGACGCGTACTCTAACACTGACCTGACATACGCAAAGTATAGGACCTTTAATGTTGTCACATTCGAGAACTCCCTGCAGTGTCTCATTAAAAATCCATACATTTGAAGAGCTTTAGCTCTGATATTGTGAATATGAGACGTGAACTTCAGGTTGCTTTCAAATGTGACACCCAGGTCCTTCACCGTCGTCTGTCGAGCCAGTGTTTCGCCCATGACATGATATGTGGCCAGGATGGGATTTCTAGTGGTGTGGTATGTAACAATAGCACATTTCTTAACATTAAGATTCATGTGGTTCACCTGGCACCAGTGATGGAGGCGGGAAATCGTATCCTGCAATTGAGAGACTTCCTCTAGCCCTGTAACCCTACGTGCAAATTTTACTCTGTACTTTGGATGTCCGGTTTTCTCGTGAGAAAAAAAAACAGTAGTTGGTAGTTTGAGTCAACCTCCTATGACCGTTTAATTTCGAACGAAGTGAGTATGGTTTAACTCGATCAACATTGATTTGTCACAATCTAATTATCCATCTACCTATGTATGTAACATTGTAACATGATATAAGTTGCATTTTTTGTCCAATCGAGCTGAAATTTTCAGGGTATATTCCATGGATATATGCTTGCTTATTAATTTATAATTATTAAATGTATTATCTAGTATAATGTCTCACTTCTTCTGTTTATACCTACCAACTGATTATGCTGAATTGACACCATGTTTAGTAACTCGAAGTTAGTTCAACATTTCTTAGAGCCATAGTAAGAGGCAATTTCGGAACATACAATAATACTCGGCACTTTCATTTCCCTCTTTATTTTACCAAGATCGAATTTCCATCTACCTACCATGTACTTAGGTACATATTATAATTCAAATTGTATTGTAAACAAAACCACTAAACAAAGTTGTCCGTTATTTAACGAGTTCATAACTATTTTTCAATTCAAGGTTAAAACACTAGTTGATTATTAATGAATTATTGTTAATGGATTTTAAGATTAAATAGGTATGTTTTTTTTCTTCATTATTACTGGTTGAAGTTCCACAAAAGAAGCACCAATTATCACACCAACCTCATTTTAAAACGATTGTGACCAGTTGATTGTATTTGGTTTTAATGTCCTGATTTGAACTAGTCAGGACGGGGGTTTTACCCTGCATTCGCTGGGAATCGTTCCAGCTACCTACATTTAACTCGCCCAGCCTGGGTAGATTCCAGACTTACGTGTTTAGAGGGGAAAAAAATATTAGAAAAGTCTGGAACAACTGGGAATCGAACTCGAAATGTCTGAACTACGGGCAGTAGTTACAACCATTACGCCACGGAGGCTGGCCACTGACAACTGACAGTCTAAATAAAGCATTTATTTTGATCAATGCTTTTGTATTATGAATCGTAAATTACATAAATCTCATTCAAAATTTACAAATATGTACCTACTTTATAAATATAAATAAAAAAACACTGCTAATTATGGACACAATACTTCCTCGTGATTGTTTCACATTGTATACACCTGGCACTTTTGATTTTTTCGACTAAATCACTTGTAAAACCGCTTAACCGATTTTCTTCAAATTTGTTTTATATAATAGAATACTATTTTTTCTACATTCTAGTTATTTTTGTTCACAAAGTCATACTGAAATTAAAAAGGTGCAAGCCTTATTTTTAATAAATGTATCTTTTTATTTCTTAATTGTGATGATGATAATAATAATAATAATACATTAACATTAATAATAATTTTAAATAAAAATAAAATCTAGCTTACTAGACTTTTAACCTGGAACTTGGAGTTCAAGACCTCATTAAAGGCTAACCATCAATTTGGTATTTTATTTAGTTTGGTTGTTAGGTGGTATTCTAATGACAAGACTTTGTCCTCCACAGTTTAAATAATTTAGACAAATCTTATTACTATACTTACTATGGATAAGGATAACGTACCCGAAAAGTACCCAAAAAAATACCGGGTACATTTACAAAAGTACCCGCACCGGGTACATAATAAAATTAGGTACCCGTACCCATACCGGGTACAAAATTTTGCTAGGTACCTGTACCCGTACCGGGTACAACACTGGTGACGGTATAACACACTGGATCCGCATACCGTACTGGGTACCGATTTTATGAAATACTCGGTATTACACACTGGGACCGAGTACCGACGTATCGTACGTAGTAGGCGGGTACCGTTTTTATTAAATACTTGGTATTACACGCCGGGGCCGGGTACCATACCGGGTACCGGTTCTATGAAATAATCGGTATTACAATAATACCCAAATACCCATCTCTAGAACTGGGTACAGCAGAGAGAGGTACTTCATTATTCCGATATTATCTATGAATAATATTCAGGCTGTCGGTGTCCTAATATTTTTCTTTTTGTCTCGTAGAACCAAGTCTTCTATTTGAAACTTCTTTGTCAAACAATTGGACGGTTTAGGGAAATGTACATTATTTAATTCAGGTTATAAAATAGGAGGTGGAGCTTCTAATCTATTGAAACACTTGAAACTAAAACACCCAACAAATTTTGTGAATCGAGATTCGTCTCCTGTAAACATTCTGAATGCAAAATTGTGAGATTTAGTTAGTGTACGGTGCTTTTGTACTTGGTTCTTGAGTGATTACTCGAATCCACTATTCCATTTACATCCGCTCGCAGAATCTCAAAAACCAAGTACAAAAGAACCTCGGTAAATACTCAGTACTTTTATGTAATCGATTAGTGAAGTACCGGTTCTATGAAATACTCGGTATCACCCATCTCTAATTATTGCCAACAATACTGAAACGGGGTACTTTTCTGTTAATGAATCTAGCAGTGGGTTTCAAAATTTGAAAAGATCAACAAAATTGCTGAGCGCTATCTAGTGCCACTCAATAAGGAATACACCTGTTATCTCAAGATTTCTCCTCTCTCCAGCAAGTACCGTGAAATATTCTTTCAGCATCTTTTCAAAGTTTTTTTTTATATCATTTATTTTTCTCCTTGAATTAAAAGATCAACATCCTTTAATTAAAAGTCTTTTTTCTTTTATCTGTTGATTGTTGACCAGTTTTTATTTCATCTATCATATGAAAATCAATTAAATCAAAAAGTAGTGATATCCCCCAAAAAACACTTCGTGTAGAAATAGTCGTCAAGTGTTGGAATGATTAAAAAGAACTGATATCAAAAACGTCAATTTTCTATGTTAAAGGAAATATTTTTCACGTAATAAGTCTCTTGATAATTCAACCAAAATAATAGCCTCACAACAACAATACACCTTTGAGCAAACTTCGATTTGGTATTTTGAGAATTTAACCAAAAAATAGCCACACAACAAAACAATGCTCTTGTAAGAACAATCTTGCATAATTACAGAACCACGTCCTTGACTGCACACTGTTTTGTTCTGAAATTTATGTGAAGTACGTTGCTAACAAAACAGTGTGCAGTCAAGGACGTGGTTCTGTAATTATGCAAGATTGTTCTTACAAGAGCATTGTTTTGTTGTGTGGCTATTTTTTGGTTAAATTCTCAAAATACCAAATCGAAGTTTGCTCAAAGGTGTATTGTTGTTGTGAGGCTATTATTTTGGTTGAATTATCAAGAGACTTATTACGTGAAAAATATTTCCTTTAACATAGAAAATTGACGTTTTTGATATCAGTTCTTTTTAATCATTCCAACACTTGACGACTATTTCTACACGAAGTGTTTTTTGGGGGATTAATAAAAAAACTGTCACAAAAGTGTAAAATGCACTACTAAATTTCCACCATGTCACAAGACCTTGTACCAATGTATCACAAGTACTTCCTAAGTAGGTATAATCTCTATATATAATACTCAAAGTTGTGCATGTCTGGCTGACTATGTCCTCTTGGGGTTACAATACGAAACGGTACTTTCACTGAGAGTTCACCCCCCCTAAGCCACCTTCAACATACTAGAAAATTATCAAAATAAAAATATGTAATACAATTTTCAAGTGCACTGGTAATCAAGTGGTTAACGTGCTAGTCAGATAATCCACTTAGCGTAGGGTTCCGTTGTTTCAATTTTTTCCTCATTATGGTTGTGACCACATAATAATAAGACTCTGAGGATTAGGTGGTAGAAAATGCTTTGAGCATAACCTGACCTGGTGGTTACCTTCCAATTAAAAATGTTATTATTATTTTCATTAGGACACCGGCCATGAGAAAAAACCTTAATGGTGACAAAATGCCAGGTTTTAGCTAGTATAGAAATAAAATAATGATATCCAATTATAAAATATGCTCATACCATGTACATAATCACAATAAAATAATAATACTATGTAAATGAAAATATATTTCTTCAGTGAAACCAAAAATAACAAAGAAATAAACTAATAGCCAGCAGAAAATGATGATGAGGCATTGAATACACCAGTTTTTATGAAATAGCCAAAGTTAAGCAATGTCTAACGTGGTGGAACATGGATTAGTGAATGTTATTATGTATTTGTAATCCTTCATGACAATTTACATACTTCTGTGGCTAATTAGAATTGCTGGGTTGTTTGCTTTGAGAATTATTACCAAAAAAGCATTGTTATACTTAAATTAAAACAAAATTGACTTAATTGTTAAGACTAGTGAAATTATAAAACACAATAGTGTGGAACACTTTTTTTTAATAGATATAAAATGAACACAAAATTTGAGGGGCTTCATAGTAATAAGGTGGTTTAGAAAGCTGAATAGTTAATATTATTATTAGAGACAGTGCACAGAAGATTGGCTAATTAATTTTGAGTCAAATAATCAGGAAGCATGTAAAAAAGTATACACTACATCATCTTTTTAGTGTGGCAGAAGCACGTACGAGTGAAAAATTCATTTTATAATAAAATATTATGTATTGCATATCTAAATAAAATCCACAGAATGAAAATTTTCATTATCTAGCACCATACATCAGATAATTCAGCTGTTTCCTTGCTTGACCCAGGACCTTTTTTAAGGTACAATTCCAAGTGAATTGATGGTGTTGAACCCCTGTGCTTGTTTGACTGTCCAGTGTCCAGGAACAGTAGAGTGCAGAAAGTTCATTATTGTCCAAGTGCATGGAGTATTGTCCAATGAAGAATGTTATCCATTTTTAACTTTTTGTTGTCCTTTCCTTTTCTTCTGTCACGATTCACGATTTAGAATTTTAGACAAACCAAAGAACTCCTTCTGTGACATCTCAAAATCAAATATGGAGTTCAGTAAGAATTAACACTTTCTCGAAATCAAATTTGAAGTTCAGTTAGAATTAACACTTGCAGTAGTTATAAAAATGTTCAAAAACTAATTGAAATAGGTACCAATTATAAAAATTAAAACAACTCACAATTCACAATAATCGAGAATCACAAAAACGAAATTTCTCTAAAAAATTATTCAAAGATTAAAGATGGCGAATTCAACTGAATTTCCTTCAACAAAGGACGAGTTTTATCTAAACACTTCCAGTAGTTATAAAAAAGATCAAAACTAAATAAAATGATATTTGTATTTAAAAATGTTCAAAACTAAATAAAATACCTAATATTTAAAAGAATTATTGATTATTTAAAACAATTTACAATCACCAATATCACAATTTCTGAAATTACGATAGATCAAAGATGGCGTCTTCAACAAAGGACGCGTTTTATGTAAACTGGAAAAATATGGAACATTTCCAGCTGACTGGTCAACTGACTAAATTCTACTCATGTCCTAGCTGGAGAGAGTCGTTATATTTCCAGCTGACTGCCCAGGTGACTGAGTCTAGATGGATTTTTGTTGGAAATATCCAGGTGGCTGGTCAACTGATTAAATCCATAATGGAAAAATCCAGCTGTCGGGACAGTTGGAGGTCCAGTTGACTTTATACACCTGGATATTTCCACCTTAAATCCAGACTGGAAGTCACCTTCCGTGCTGTCTGGGATTGTTCGCAAGAGTAAACAGATGAAAAGTGATTTGCGAAAAGATTCGCGATTTCATCAGGTTCGCTGGCAAATTTATCTTTAAGGTAGAAAGCCGGGGCTAGTGTGTTGGTTTTGTTTTTGTTAACGAATTGCCACAGTCTACGAGGATTTTTTTCGAGTAGAGATTCGATCTTCCTCACATGGGCTGAGTACTCACTCTGAGAAAGAGCTTTACATCGCTGTCATAGATCATTGAATATATTGAGAAAATTTTGTTTCTTTGTTTGCTTAAAGTTTTTGTGAGCTATTTTTTTTTCCAAGATTAAGTTTTTCAGCTGGGGACTCATCCACTCTGGAAACTTAAAGTTAGATATTTGTACCTGAGGTACATGTAGATTAATAAGTCTCGTTATCTGAGAGTAAAACTCAGTGATGACGTCATCTAGTGATGAGTAGTTATCTAATGTTTCTACCCAATTAATGTCACTAAGCGCTTGATTTAGTAATATGTAGTTTGCTTTTTTAAAACATTGATAAGTAATAGGTGAAATATTAGAAGTAGCAGTTTGTCTCTTTATTTTCTTAATATTGAGAAGAACATGAAGGGACAATGTCCCACTACTTATAGAGAAGGTGTCTCTATGCTTCTGTTGACATACCTCGCAGTCAGTGTTCATATGGTATTGTGAATTACCATACTACTTCCTGGGACGTTGCTGATACTTGCAACCATCCAGGGATCACTGACCACTTGCTCGGGTGCCTCGGAAACGCCAAATCCCGTATGACCATTTATTGCTAAATAGTCATCCCTGAGGTTTTATTATTATTATTATAATTAGTAAGTAGATATATTGGTATAACATATATACAATCGTTCCTGCCCTACATTTTAATTGTTATGAAGTAGAAAAAATGGATTTTTTTCCAGGTGGTATCTTTCTTTTCTACTGTGTCTTCTACTCCATCCTAGCCTGCCTCTTCTCCATATGTATGTATGTTCTCATGTCCACTCTCACGGATGAGTACCCTAAGCTACAACTGGATGAGTCAATCATAGGAGTCAATCCAGGTGAGTCAACTTGAAGTAATCAAGTTCATATTGTAGGTATAACTTTCGCAAATTTATCGATTTTAAATTGTCGATATAGGTATTGCGAGTTTTTTTTTTTTTTTACCATTGGCCGAATTATAAAACCAGATTCATAAAGTTGCTCAAGAGGTTATGAAATGTGAAAAAAATTGAAATCGGAGCAGATTTTTTTTTTTTTTTTTACAAAAACAAACACAATTTTCCGATTTCTAATATTAGAAATTTATCGGGATCAAAATTAATATAAATCAGACTGTCACTAAAGTCAGGTTATAGTGCGCTGTGGTTGTTTGAAACTCCGACTTGAGGAAGGAAATTAAAGTTTTATTGTATAATACGGTCCTTAATCAAGATCTTTAGAAAATCTCAACTGAATTTCTTCATAGTTTTGTATAGGTAAGTAGTTCGTTAACAATCGCTGTTTGTTATGTGAGGCGTTGTTACTTGTATTTTTATAACCCGTTCATATGAAAAATTTCATCAAAATTGGATGTACCGTTCACGAGATACATATAAGCATTTAGGTAAAAAGTTAGAGGTCGCGCGCCAAGAAACACGCTGGTTCGAAGTTGTTGAATTTAATAGGATGTAGGATCATCTGCAACACGTGTTGTACAATGTAGATACTTGGGTAAAACATTTTGTTGAAATCCGTTAAGTAGATCCTGAGACTAGCGCGTTTGCTATAGAATTCAAGGAACGGAAATAACGGACAGAAACAAAACCAAAGACTGACACAATAATAAAATTTATATAAGGAGCACAACCATCTATTTTTTGAAATTGTAGCATAAAATATAAATAAACCAACACAATTTTCTTATCAGATTGTATCTACGAACTCCGAAAACCCCAATTATCACAGATTTATACCTACTTAGACAAATAATTGGTTTCTATTAGTCCTTCAGGTAAACAAATATAAAAAAACACGTAAAAATAATAAATATAAGAAGATAATTATGTACATTTCAAAGTTTTTTTTTTTTTAAGTGGGGTTTAACGTCGCTTTCAACTGCCATGGTCATATCACGACGGGGGTTTTACCCTCCATTCGCAGGAAACTCACAAACCTGCTACTCACATTGACCTCACCCAGCCTGAGTGGGGCCGGGAAAAGCCAGCGTCACGAGAATTAGAATTTGAATGGTCACCCATCCAAGTCTTAACCTCGCTGGATGTCGCTTAACTTCGGTGTTCTGAAGGGAACCGGTGTATTCAACATGCCATCGACGCTGGCTATCTCAAAGTTTGAACGGTGAAATATGACGTAGGTATATAGTTCTACAAATCTTATGCGTGCCTTGGAACTCATCAGGTATGCAATGTGCATTGTAATAATAATCTGTGAAAGTATTATTATTATTTTACCTATGGAAATTAATAAAATCACCCTGAGTCGATCCAAATTGTCCTCTATGTAAGCTTCTATACTCAGTGAGACACTCAATCTAAAAGCCAGGCTTGACAATTTGCAGGTCTAGGGTTCCGACCCATGAACCCAGAACCTGAAGGAGGCTCTCTCATATGGTACAAAGCTAGTGACGACAACAACACTGCCCTCTGGACAGACGAGCTAGATGATTATCTTGAACGTAAGTCACCAAATGAGCAAGCGCAATTTATTTTACAAGTTGGAGTAGGTAGTAAACAGTAACAGCAAATATATTTCAAGAAAAACAAAACTGAAATAATTAATTAAAACATGAGTAAAATGAAAGCGTTAGGTGAAAATTAAATTTTCTATTAAAAAAAATTCAAGGTTAACAGCTGCAGACCCCGAAGTAATGTCATACGGTTCCGGGGTTATAAATTTGAGGTGTAAGACGTCAAAGAAAGGGTTTTAGTGGGTTCGGATATCTTTATGCAATGATATCAATTCCAGACACATAGTATTATGTATATGTAGCTTTGCATAGGAGTGTGGATTGTGGATACTATTCTAGGTACGCAACGAAATTGCCTACGCATTCAATGCGTCACTATGAAGCTGCAGTAGATATACTACATTTCATCATCATGGCTTCATCTCAGTAACTTGGTATTGATCTTCTTGATTCCAGCTTACCAAAACCCGAAAATTCTCCCCGGCAGTGGCACGAATCAAATGATCTGTGACTACGACCACCCTCCTTACCAGGGCAAAGTGTGCAAGATAGACCTGGAAAAGACCATGGGACCATGCACACCTGATTTAGATTATGGCTATCCTCAAGCTAAACCTTGTGTATTTATCAAAGTCAACAGGGTAAGACAGCTTTGGTATTTTTTAATCAAAAAGGGCTTAAGGACATATTAATTTGAGGCATTAACAAATTTTATATTAATATACATAGGTATTATACTATTTATACTACAATTACCAGTTGTCTATAAAAATAGAAGGAAGAAATTGTTCCTTATTTTTCTAAGTTATCATTAGAGCCCGGATTTTATGCAGCAATAAAAGGCTAAAATATCCTATTGCATATGCAAATATGCAATATGCAAAAACCCGGGCTTTAGTTATCATCAAAAATTTCTTTTTCAGATCTATGGCTGGGAGCCTGATTACTATGAAAGTCTGGACGAACTGCCCCGTGACATGCCCGTGACTCTGAGCAGCTACATCACGCATGCCGTCACGCGTAACGCCTCCCAAGTGAGTTCTGTAGTTCAAGATGAGGTAGAGTCCCTCCCAGGTGAATTCTGTAGTTCAAGATGAGGTAGAGTCCCTCCCAGGTGAATTCTGTAGTTCAAGATGAGGTAGAGTCGCCTTGAAAACACAGATAGCGTAATAGAATAGACCAAATTTTAAACCGAGTGACTTGAGTGTCGTCTGACTTGTATCTACAAAAATTCTCAACCTACGAGTATCTCTTCGAAGTATTGTATGATAGAATAGCGGTTTTTATTTTGATTATACAAGAGTTTCTGGATATTTTTGTGGTTTTTTTTTTCAAAATCAGAGCTCGATAATATTTTATTTTTATTCTTACAACTAATACCCATAGATAAGTGCCTACTTATAACAGACAGAATCACGTTTTCAACTACAAAATTTCATCATAATCGTGTGTCATTCACAAGGTATTTAAGCGTTTAAGTGAAAAGACCTGCTGATTTGATATGTTGATTAATTTAATGGGACTATCACGTATCCTATACCTATACAGGGTGGACCAAAAAAACGTTTACACCCGTTAATGGTAGATTACTGACGACATTTCCAGCCCGGATCTGCAATCCGTTTTTTCGGATTCGCCTTTATAACTGCACAAAGTGATTTTTTGTAACTTTCTGAAAAAGTCCGACTTTGGCTTATTCTTCAGGTCAGTACTTTTTTCCTGTTTAAGATGAGTTGATTCTGAACAATTCTGCAGAAAGCCAACAAAATTTCGATGTTTCTAGTTACACTACTTTATTTTTTACGGTTTGGTTTGGCATCTTTTTTGACACCTGAATAAAAAAAAATTCTCATGTAAGTTTTTTACACTTTCAAACACTCAAGATTTGCCCGAGCAAATTTTGGCACAGACACGGGCAAGTTTGATAAAAGTTGGCGGCCAACCCAAGGATGCTAAAAAATAATTTTACGATTTTTTATCACGTGATCTTCTGGGAAAACGAACCGGGTAAGTCTCAAAAAATGATGTTCAAAATCTTAAAAGTGTTGACCGTGTAGGGTCGTCTTGTACTCAAAGAGTAATTAGCTGTTTATGTCTGATAATTATTTTCCTTGGAATTAATTAAAGGCCAGTCAAATGAATGATTGTTTGTTTCTCGATGATAGTTTTCGAGCATATTTTTCTGCATTCTATGAAATATTATCTTTAAATTTCTTGAGTTTTTTTAGTACAAGTTACATAATTATTATTATTCGGATGCTGAAATGGCAGATATGGATTTAGCATATGGAGCTGCCAACAGGAACATTTGAGATCACGTGAAAAACATAGTTTACGAAATACCAGTGGAGACGCAAGAGTAGCAGAATCTGGTAGCAAGAATCCTGTTGGCATTCGATGACCTGACAGAAAAACCTGGAATATTCCGCAACATTCGACGGAACATGATGAAGAGGTTCAACCTTTGCATCCAGGAAGGTGGACGCCACTTCCAACAGTTCCTCTGAGAGAATTGAGAAGGGAGAGAGTGAGAGAGAGAGAGAGAGAGAGAGAGAGAGAGAGAGAGAGAGAGAGAGGCAGAGAGCGAAAGAGAGAGAGAGGCAAGAAGGTAGAAGGTAGAAGGTAGAAGAGGGACAGTTCTGAGTTAGAACTAAGGTACTAAAGTCACCATATGCTTTCAAAAATTTGTCTGAGGAGAATCCATTGTGTGTACTATGGCCAAATAAAAAATGGCAACAGTCTTTTTTATTTTGTACTCATGAATTTTTTTCTGGCTCTGGCGTTCGGACCGGGGTGGGATCTTCCGCATGGCAAGTGACTAGCTTACCACTGAGCTAATCGTGCGCTTCTAATCGTTTCTCATTGAACATACTAACACAAAATGATTTTTTTTAATACCTTTTTGTTTATATCAAAATGGTATAAAACATAATAAAGACTGCAAAATTTTATTAATTTTACAAAATATTATCTTATTTTTTCAAGATTTCTATTAAGAGTTGGCAATCGGTAGATATTTGTTATTTAATTAGTTTGTTTATGATAGAAGAACCTACCTACATATTTACCTGGCTTCATTTCGTAAACTCTATTTTCGTTAGGAAAATTCGCTAGTTTTTTTTTCTCTTGTAGGGAAGCATAAGAAAAACCATCCTTACATTATCATGGCAGTCTCTCAGAGGCTTTCATGAATAATAATTATGTGTATTGTGATACCAATAGTATCTGATATACATTACTCAACTCAATTTACAGATGGTACTACCCCTAAAAAAACCATAAGTTGTTGGTGTTACAACAGGTCAGATACAGGTATGAATAAAATATTCCATCAGATTTTTTTGATAGTTAAAATAATAAAGTCCGCCGAGAATTGAACCTCAGTCACGCGACTACCACTCTCAGCACTACCACATCTAGCTAACACTACTGACAATCTGGAAAGCACGAAAATTATCATTTGAATTTTCCTTAACTGGCTGATGAAGGCATGTGAGACCGCGGTATTCAAAAGAAGC
Organism: Bactericera cockerelli; assembly: GCA_024516035.1. Classification (NCBI taxonomy): domain Eukaryota; kingdom Metazoa; phylum Arthropoda; class Insecta; order Hemiptera; family Triozidae; genus Bactericera; species Bactericera cockerelli. The sequence continues at coordinate 35,778,075 of CM044955.1, read as the reverse complement.
AATGTAAACAATTTTTGTAAACAATACAAGACGCCCTTACACAGTCTACAGCTAGAAAACTCTTAGGATTTTTGAAGAGTTTTTGGCAAACATCTAATAATTTTTTCCCAGAAGATCACGTGATAAAAAATCGTAAAATTATTTTTTAGCATCCTTAGGATGGCCGCCAACTTTTATCAAACTTGCCCGTGTCTGTGCCAAAATTTGTTCGGACAAATGTCGAGTGTTTTATTTAGTAAAAAAGTTTTTTCGTGTGTTTTTTTTCTGTTCAGGTGTAAAAAAATATAACAAATGAAAGCTTAAAAAACAAAGTAGTGTAACTAGAAACATCGAAATTTTGTTGGCTTTCTGCAGAATTGTTCAGAATCAACTCATCTTAAACAGGGAAAAAGTACTGACCTGAAGAATAAGCCAAAGTCGGACTTTTTCGGAAAGTTGCAAAAAATCACTTTGTGCAGTTACGAAGGCGAATCCGAAAAAACGGATTGCAGATCCGGGCTGGAAAAGTCGTCAGTAATCTACCATTAACGGGTGTAAACGTTTTTTTGGTCCACCCTGTATATTTCGTTTTTCGTTGAAACTGTTTTCGTTGAAAAAAACGAAAACAACACAGAAAACACAAAAAACAAAATTTCCTTGAAATCAGTTCAGTAGTTTCTGCAGTTTTTCATATTTTATATTAATGAATAATATTCTAAATAATGAAAATACCAGACAGAGTGACACAAAACCAAAGTTGTTGAGGAAGTTACGACATGTTGAAAAATATGAGAAAATTGAAATCGAACAATAAAAAGAAAATAAATTCCTATCTAGAACACAACACTTCCGAAATCTAACATATTTATATTATATTCTCGGAAGAAGTAGTCACTGTGGCAGAGCGAGTTAGCGCGCTAGGCATTGCACACATGGTGACTTGGGTTCGATTCCCAGCGGGGGAGGATTTTTTCTGCTCTGTACTTGGATGTTCGGGGTCCACTCATACCTCGTGAGGAAAAATGAGTAGCTGCTTTAATGTGAAGCAGCGACCGGTGGCAGAATCAAGATTAGGCAAAAAAATAATACAAGATATTGTAAATTAAAGTGGTAAAGTCTTATGATTCTGCGCTACCCACTAAAATTGTGACATAATAACACAAAGAAAAAGCATTATTATTATTATTATTATTTATTATTATATTCTCGGAAGTAATCATGCTCTTGCTGTTTCAGTGGAGAACCCTATGGCTCAGCTGCGCAGGCGCAGACCCCCATGACAATGAGAACATTGGGGAGCTGGACTACTTTCCCCAGCCAGGGGCGCCGGGCTACTTCTACCCTTACGTCAACACCATAGGCTATCTCAGTCCCATTGTTGCGGTGCGCTTTCGAAATCCCACGTGTAAGAGCCCTTTTCTCTCTGTCTTGTAATCTTGCGAAAAAGTAATCTTGCGAACAAATTACTTCACAGTGCATTTTTACTTCTCTTATCCTAATATAATGAGGAATGTATTTTATTCGTCGAAAAGTAGTTCCACACAGTTTTTCACATTTCTTTTTCTCTCCATTTATGCTACTACGTCACAAAGTATCCCCCTTAGAAAAATTAGATTGAGGTGGAATAGTATGTTCCCGAATAACTTGTTTAACATGAACACTGCACAATCATTTTCAGTGGGTGTTGTTATCAATGTGGAGTGCCGGGCCTGGGCCAAGAACATATTCTACAAGAAGAGTGGGTCAAATCGAGAAGGAGCAGTCCATTTTGAGCTTCTGATCGAATAGAGATTTGCTGTAAAAGTAAGTGATTGTTGCTCTTTCATCCGTATCTTTGGCTGATTCTTTATTGTCTTACATTTTGAGCTAAACAAAACCAAAGGTGCTTGTTTATTGTGATTATAAATTATAATGCTTTTTCTTTGTGTTATTATGTCACAATTTTAGTGGGTAGCGCAGAATCATAGAACTTTACCACTTTAATTTACAATATCTTTTACTTTTTCCCCCTATGATTCTGCTATTGGTCGCTGCTTCACATCAAAGTAGCTACTTATTTTTCCTCACGAGGTATGAGTGGACCCCGAACATTAAGTACAGAGCAGAAAAGTTCTTACCCCGCTGGGAATCGAACTAGGTCACCATGTGTGCAATGCCTAGCGCGCTAACTCCTCTGCCACAGTGACTACTGTGATTATGAATTATTTCATAGATGTTATGTAAACTTCATAGATGTTATGTTACGTTAGGATAACTGGGTTCGTAGATAGCTGTAATTGAAAGCGCTCGCAAATATCGCACAAATATTTATTTTGTTTTATCAATCGCTTACTTATTCACAAAACTTATAACTTCTCGAGGTACTTTCTTTATCGCAAGTCACTTCACAAAATATCGCGGAATAACAAACCTTACTTCGGTACCTAACAATCGCAAGAAATCAACTAACTAACTCGCTTACAGTGCTACCTCTTTTATATCTCGCAACTCGAGAGAGAAAGCACCTCGAACATCCTAGCGCTTTCTCTTTTCAGACATTCTAAAACATTCACTATTCCCCTGTGATAATCTGTCGCTAGAGCGTGCCAGGAATCTATATCCTGAAAGCTGAAAGAGTTCTAGGAAATTGTTACTATTTTTTTCGACTCTGGGTTTATACTCGTAGTCTTGGATGAGTTCAAACGAGTGGTAAAGTATGGAGGTGCGTCCACATTATGCCGATCGACAGTGTTAATACTACAAAGCCTCGATAGACACGGCCACCACACTATGTCGATTGTGTGGATTGACAGCTGTGAGATTGACACATTCGTCATAGTGTGGACGTACCTTAATACCACGCGAAACAGGTAGTCCCAATAGATCAACAGTTCGCTAATAGTGGTAATTATTTTTATAAGAAAAAACCATCATAACAACTGCAAATGAAGTAGGAAGAAGTTCCTAATATATGGTATCAAACCTATCATGAGCTTTTCTGTTTTTAATTTCTATTACCTGAAAGGAATAGAAAATATTGTTTTTGGTCAGTTTTTTCCGTCAGTGAATAATAATAATAAACTCGCCTTATTTATACTGCCCGACTAGGACTATTGTCTCCCAATATTCAAGCTGTATTAGTATGTGTTAAAACTCACAAAAAGGAAGATTGCTTGTCATGTCCCGGCTGGGTTTCTCTGGATTCACAGAGTGCCACCTTTACCACTGAGCTACCGGGATAGGCAGTGAATCATCAACTCTGAAAAATAACATTTGACGCGCAAATATAATATATTTGCGCGTAATAAGTAGCTAATTAGTAATATAGCAGGGGTGTACCAATTAGCATTGTTTTTCTGTCTCTACATCTGGTATTTTATATACCTTGGCTGAATCGTTCTTAGTTTACTGATGAGTAAAAGTCACGCATTTAGCAAACAAAACGACCAGATAGGATGTCGACATCACATAGCTCCTGGTTCTGTGTAGAATTCTATTATGATCAGAAATTTTTTTTATTATATTATTTAAGACAGGTAATATTTATCCCCTTAAAAGTCAAATCTCAGTAGTTTTTATTATCTCTAATCAACTGTGTCCTTATCAAAGGTCCTTCCTAACTAACCTTAGTCCAACCATCACGAGTCAGGAAAATATTCGCCCAACAGAGCTTATTTGAAAATCAACAGTCTCGTTGATTATGAATATGTGAACATCTTGAAGAAAAGCAACATGCAGCATGCAAAGTCCCACAGAGAACATGGTTAGGCGTCAATCTTGAGCTTAGTCTAACACATAAACCGATCTGCCCTTTTCCATGTTTGAATAAGGAAGTAAAATAAACATGGAGAAACACTTGTGGCATTTTTCTCTGAGTTTAGTTCAAACAACCTGGCTAGTTAGTTTCTACATTGATATATGTAACACAGAAGTAAAATTACAACATGAAAATTTTCATTGTTTTTTGTGCCCTAGCAAGTTTTGTAAGTCATACTCATAGTTATATGAATTAATATGTACAATGACTCTCAATTTCCTGTTGACAATTTTTCTTTTCAATCAATTTCCCTTCTCACTTTGAAAAATCCATTTCTTTTGGAGTTTTCTAATTTTCTGAATTTTTTCTGTAACTCAAAATAATATGAATATATGTTATTGTATCACAATTTAGTAGGTAGCCCAGAATTATAGGACTTCTCTGTATTCTTGTATAATCATACATCTTATTTGCCCGTAATTCCGCCACTTGTTGCTAATATCAAAGTAGATACTCCATTTTTTCCTCACAAGTTTTACATAAGTGGACCCCATAACATCCAAGTAAAGAATCAAAAAAATTCGATTCCTCTAGGATTCGAACTCAGCCCAATGCGCTACAACACTCGGCCACGGTGACTAAAAATTTTGACGCAGAACCATATTGAGCAGTTTATGAAATAGAATAGACTCCAGATTCTCTACGAGGATGGTATAAAAAATCACATTTTTCCAGAACTATCTGGGTTTGTCGCTATTTATACATAATCCATTGTATCCATGACCAAATTATTGATTGCAAGTGCCACGACACGTGGTGAGGGATTACGATCTGCTGCGACATCATGCCACTCGTCACGGTTTAAGCTAGAGCTGAAATTGTGTATATTATTTTTCGCACTAACTGTTACATGTTAAATCTTACAAATGATGACTTTATCTGTTTCAGGCTATATGCAAAAATCCAGAAGCTGAACCGACAATTTTTAATAGTTTGGGCAACTTGATCAACTATGTAGTGAATGTATGTGCTAACATAAAATGTCCAGACTTGCTAACTTTGAACACCAATACTCATTCGAGCAATGTCGTACAAAAAATATTCGATTCTGTTGGAGATGCTCAAGCCTGGGCCGAAGAAAATTGTAAGGTCAACCAAAAATGTCCCTTGCTACTGGTTAAAAATCCGGACCAGAACTCACAGGACCGTCTAGTGGCCATGGAAGTCAATGTGGAACAGACCAGTACGAATAATGCTGGTTCTGGTGGATGGACATTTGGTGGTATTTTGGGCAACCAAGGTGATTCTGGTCTAGGGAATCTATTTAAAGGTTGGGCAGGAGCAGGTGGGGTAGGAGCAGGTGGGTCTGCAGGAACGAGTTGGTGGCCCTCAAGCTGGACATGGGCTTACAAAAGCCAAGTTACACATTTAGTATATGGACTCCCTTTAACTGGGCCCGAAAATTCCTGAAGAGAGGCAACAATTTCTTTGACTCAGTAAATGACTACAACATGAAAAACATTGAAGATGCCAGTAACCGTTATCACGATGTGCAAAAGGGATTTCAGGCTAATGTTGATCAACACGTTCCATGGCTTTCTGGTGTAGCAAGATCTTTAAATTCTGCAGGATCTGCGGTTGACAGTTCCAATATGAACCTAGCTCGACTAGGTCATTCATCATTCAAAAAGTTGCATTCTTTAACGAAGGATACTCTTGATGCGGT
>CM044955.1:35651607-35765531 GCA_024516035.1 Bactericera cockerelli | reverse complement strand
TTACGTATCTTGATAGAGGTGCTTGTGTGGGTTTCAATCTCAATCCTAGTTCTCTTTACATTATATAATTTATACTTTTTTTTTATTAGGTAGGTACCTATTTTGTGGCGAGGTATCTATCTTAAGCTTGTAAGCTTCAGATACATACCTCGCAGCTGTAGCTGGAAGAATAATACATGGTGAGTTTACTCTAAAACCAGGTTTTTTTTTTATTAAAAGCTAAATAACAGCTAACTAATTTCAATAATACTAATGATTAATGAGAGCAGGCGCGGCTTTTGCTAAGGGACTGCGGAACTTGACCTCCATACGAAAAAGAGAGGATTTTCTCAAGTCCTAACTTGTACACAATGAAAATCATCATACATTTCTAGAATAAATTATTAATGAATAATTATTATATGATTGGCTTGGTAAACCAACCCAAACTCTTTAGATACTCAAGAGCAACTCTATAGATCCCATTTTAGTCCGCTTTATGTGGCAGCACCCTTAAAACGTTAAACGGCCGTGTGTAAATGACAGAATGATGTAAATTAGAAATGTCAATGATGAAAAAATAAGGTAGGTAGGTAGGTATAACAACATGATAGGGAGCTGGACACAGGTAGGTAGCTAGGGTCAATGGCATGTTGAATTTGTATAGGTACTTAATACTAAGTACTTTAAGTAGTTTCCGTAAAGTCAAGCAACGTCTGGTGATGTTCAGTCTTGGTGGGTGAACAATTAAATCCAACCCTTCTTTGCCTATTACCGGCCCAAAACAGTATGGTTGATGTGAGTAGCTCGCTTATGAATTTTCGAGAAATTCCAAAACCCTATTAGTCTCGAATTAAAGCAATAATATTAAAGAGACGTTCAACTAAGGGAAGAAAAAACAAGTTTGTTTTATTTGGCTTCACCCACCATTCACCAGGCAAACAACTCAGCTCGTCAAATAATCCTCACCCAGGCTGAGTGTTTCACATTTGAATACTGAAAATTTGAAAGTGTAGAATGAAAGGTTTGACTCACTGCGTTCACAGAATACACCATTTCTTCGCGAGTGACAGGGTGCGAGCTCTTGACCATGACAGTGCAGACCCCGCAGCCTCCCTCCCGGCACATGTACTTGGTACCCTTGAGCCCTGCCTCATCCCTGAGGTAGTCCACCAGGCGAGTCCCCGCGGGCACATCCTTGTCCACGCAGTGGAGCTTACCATTCACAGAGAACCAAACCGTCGAGTTGGACTCAGCGACGTCACTGAAATGTTCAAAGTGATTTTTGTTAATTTTATTCCTTCAAGATCAGTGGTATGGGTTTAGTACCTAGGGATGTAACAGTCAATTTGCTTCCACGTATTGCACCCTGAGTAATGTTGAAGGAACAACTTTTTCACAGCAGTGATAGCGGAATAATCAGTGTATCAGTATAAACAGAAAAGTGAGAAGTTGTACTAGATGTACATAAATAAATAAATAAATATCAGGGGCAAGGACTCTGAATGTTATAGACCTCTCTTTAAATAAATATTCATTTAAAAAAAAAATATATATCAGAACATACCTGGACAGCTGTTTCGAGCATATTTGCTCTCATTATATATTATAAAAGATACTAACTTACTATTTACTACGCGAAACCTGCAAGTCGCATCATCTAAGTATGACATAAATACCTATAAGCTTGGGCAATATTTACACTTTCAATCTTTGATAAGGTAAGCAAATACGAATTCATCGTTTAAGTATCTGATGACAGGAAATGTCTGTTAATTTAATACAGAGTAAGGATGCGTTTATCAATTCACAGTAAACAGGGTGCTAAAGCTAATCAACTGATTAGTGCTGTTAATGTGTTCATACTGTTCATCAGTGATATAGGTACATCAAGTAAATCATTGTTTAAAATAAGTGTTGATTAAATAAAATCACTGTGCAATTTGATAAAAGCACCTTTAGTATAGCAATAGCATATACATTGTACGGATTTATTTATCCCTCCATATGCCTCTCGGACTTCTCTGCATAATCAGTCTCTTTGTATAATAATCAGTCCTTAGATGAATTCCAAGTAATATTAATGTATTTTTATTCTCGCTCTACTTGTCATGAGAACTCAGTGTGATCATGAGATGCTGCAATACCCAGCAATGGTCCAGCTGCTCATAACCTAACCAGTGGCGGCTCCTGACTTCAAGACTAGGTGAAGACAAATTATACCCAGAAGTATTGAAAAAATAAAATTATTAATTTATCTGATCTTAGTTCATAAACACAGCCCATTGTAAGTGATGGCTGTTTCCCTGCAGAGCATGATTTTCTCTCATACCAGTTTTGCATCATATAAGTTTTTATAGGTACTTTTTTTGGAGAACACTTGGTACTTAATAAATAAACAAGGCCAGCAGAACAATTTGTCAACACTTGAGCTGGTACACAGCCATTCAATTTTCATAAGCCATTCAGGCTTGAACTGTATGGCTGTGGGGTAGGCATTTGCTTTACTTTTTTAGTGGTGGTTATAGTAATTGGAGAAATTGGACATCCAGTAATCATAATATCTTTCTTATCCTCATTACTTCTTAATCTGAATGGGGTTACATACTTTTAATGTTTGAACCCCATGATTTTGTGGGAATCTCATTGTTTCTTTGAAATATTGTTATTAATTATTCATCTTAATAAAAAATATTTATTCATCTTAATAAAAAATATTTATTCATCTTAATAAAAATATTTATTCATCTTAATAAAAAATATTAACTAAAAGTTGGTAAAAAGACTAAAAAGGAATTAAAATAAAAATATTAGGATTATACCTCAGTAGATAGGTAGGTACAACATTTTAAAGAGGGGTTAGAACTGGGAAGGAAAGAAAGTTAGTTGAAGACTAAAAATTACAATCCGAAACTGGAAGAAAATCCACCACCAGATTACAAAATAAATCTAAGAAAACATACTTACTACAAATATAAAATCAGCTTAAATTTGGGTTACCATTGATGTCTAAATGACTATTTATGAAAAACACAGATATTGCCTTATAATTTTAAGTACTTCACTGGAAGCTGTGTGCTTAGCTACCTGCAACCTGCATGATTATAATGTTATTTCTGACACTGAAAAAAGTACATAGCTACTTCATATTCAACTTATTATGAAAAGCACAGGTCAGATCAGGTAGGAATAATGTTTCTGTCCTGTATCAAATAATGGGAAATAACTTTATTAACTAGTTACACCAATTAAAAGTCACTTGATTACCGTTGAAGAGATTTGAAAATAATCTAATAAAATTTAAAAAGTGCACAAGTTTTGTTTACATTCTAAAGATAAGAGATACAATGTTGCCAAGTTAATTTCATAGCTAAATTTCTACAAACTTCAAGAGCTATATTTTAATTTTAAAGAAATCCCTCAAATCATGTGAGACGTATTTATTTATTTTAAAAAATAATACTACACCGCCTGAACAGAATTTTCTCTTGAGAATTTCATTTCAATACGTCTAATTTCATGATTTTTTTTTAAAGTGGTTCCATAGTCAGGATCTTAAACAGGACCACCATTGTCCCTATTTAGAAACTTCTTGGAACAACTAGATACCAGATTATATTATTTGGCTCAATTTCGGTACATACATTAAATAATTATTTCCGAGATTTGACTTCAATCGAGATGTCCTTTTTAAGACTATAGTTGACAAGATACATAAATAGTTAAAATTTATTGGTATCGGCTATCGTTTAGGAACTATGTACAAAACTAGAACCCAAAAAATGAGAAATAATATCCAAAATTCCTGACACAAAATCCTGCTTTCCTAACGCCTACGTTATTATTATTATTATTATTTTTTTTTTTTTTAAATAATAATAATAATAATATTACAAGATTGTGCTAGATATGGGATGCTAAATCATTGACTGGTTTCCTAGGTCTGGCATAATGCTACTGGCAACAATGTTAATATCAAATACACATGACATCGCACATGGTATGTGGCTTCGTGACATTTCGTATGAGGTCGTGTAGATAATGTAAACTGAATACAACTGAAGACTGTCCTCAGTAGCATATTACATAGATATAGTTCTTGCCTAATATTTCATGATACCTACTTGGAAATACTCAACTCTGATTGGTTGATTCAAGGACAACTGAAGACAATTTCGAATTGTCTTCACATTTGGTGTTCTCCTTGGAAAGTAACATGAAATGTTAAGCAGCATTGATCTATTTTACACAAAGCTTACTCTTTTTTTTTTTTTTTTTTTTTTTTTTTCTTTCTTTGAGTTGGATCAATTGTGCCATTTTCAAGGGATTATGAGTAGTGTTTTCACTCTTCAAAATTAGGTGAAAATGTCTTCAGTGTCTTCACCCGACGAGCCGCCACTGAACCTAACTCTACCAGACTGCAGAAATACCTCTTAGGGTCCTCACGTGTTCGTGTTCTTAGTACCTAATAGATCACCAGATCAACTCAACCACTTGTTTGTTATAGTACAATATGTTCGCATTAATGACTTGGGATACGCGGGTTGAAATTCCAACCAAAGCAGGAAATATATTATTCTTCTAAATAGAGATGAGCAGCAGTAGGTCTATTTGTTCATATTTTTGTGTTTTCCAAAAGAGAAACGTCACAATTACTGAACCCCACCTTAATAAAAGTTACCGGAGGTGGGATTCGAACCACCCATCACCTGGTTATAAGTCCGCTACTCAGCGATCTAGCTACTCGGGTTGGGAAGCGGTATATACAAGATATTTAAAAGTTTATAGTTATACAAATATACATGTTATAATACATAGTTATATTATATGTACAAGGGAGTTCAAGAATTAGGTAGGTATGTAAGGATACGTAGTAGTAAAAAGCTACTATTATTATGTAATAATAAAAATTAAATAACATAATAAAATTAATTTTAATTGAAACTATTGGAAGATAAACTTAAATGCCTGAGTGAGTAAGTGAGCCTATTTTGAGCCGATAATTTTGATGTTTACCTGCATAAATTTACTTTAATTTACCTACTTACCCCATTTTCTGAATACTGCTTGTATTAGCCCCCATGTTGCAGATAGAACGATCTTCTTTGTGAGTTGTTAATTTTTCAGTATATTTATTGCTATCTGTAAAAAAGGCAAAATATGTGAAAAGGTAATTTTATTACTTATTTAAAAAAAACTTACCCATTGATTTTTTCAGCAGGCATATTGCAAAGTCTAAATAATCAACAAATCCACTTGGCTGATTTACTCACACCTACAATTATAAGAAACCTTTAGAACACTTTTATCCTATTTTTAATTTAGATTGCTTCTCAAGATAGTTTTTTTTTTAATTTAATTTATAATATACGTATATTCAGGCACCTATTTCAAACGAAATAATACCGCGCACAAAGCCTGATTAGTATAGTTCAGTCTGTTTAGTGCTGATAACTGATACAACTGATAGCATTGCAGCATTAAATTAATTGCACCTCAGACAAGACGGTCTGTGCGATTGAGTGAGAGGAAGACTGACTCATTGATCATTCATACTGAATGTTTCTCTGCTGTTTGCATCCAGTTGTACATTGGGTAGGCACTTAGATAGTCGTATAGGTACTAGTACACCTACTTACAACATACCTAATTACTTATAATATGTAGGTATCTAGTAGTCACTGTGGCAGAGCGAGTTAGCGCACTAGGCATTGCACACATGGTGACCTGGGTTCGATTCCCAGCGGGGGAGGATTTTTTCTGCTCTGTACTTGGATGTTCGGGGTCCACTCATACCTCGTGAGGAAAAATGAGTAGCTGCTTTAATGTGAAGCAGCGACCAGTGGCAGAATCTTAGGCAAAAAAATAATACAAGATATTGTAAATTAAAGTGGTAAAGTCCTATGATTCTGAGCTACCCACTAAAATTGTGACATAATAACACAAAGAAAAAGCATTATTATTATATATTATATATTATGTAGGTATCTACTCTTAGGTCGTAGAATTTGATGTAGGTTTACAATAACTATTTCCGACAGCTAGTATAATCTCAAATAATGAAACATAATGATATAATTATTATGTGCATTAGTAAATTATAATAGGACAAGTCGGACATGACCATTATAAAAATTGTTTGCTACCATCTATATGCTATGACATCACAATGTATTGTAGTATGGTTCCGTATAATATTTATTTAGGTAATATTATCGTCCGACACAAGAAGTCTCAGTGCCGCTGCATCGGGAACGTAGTACCAGATCTGTCAGGCCGAAAGACAACAGCACAAATTTAATCATTGGCGCACTTAACAGGGTTGGCGTTAGGAAAGGCATCAAACCGTAGAGTGTGACAGTAAGAGTTCCAAAACCAAGCAACATAAACCATGATGAAGAGGTTGGCCAATGCCAACCTCAAGAAACGTTTGGGAGAAAGCAGAAGATCGTCCGAAAGAATAATCACGTAAAATACCGTGCCCAGGAGCCCCAAAAGTGAAAAATGGTTGTCCGTGATAGTATAGCCTCGCGATTCAGCGTTGTTCTGTAAGTCTGCATGGTCCTGCGTTGTAATAAGTAGGTATAATACTAATAATATACAGTGGTATAGCCGTAGCTTTTTTTAACGTCGTTTTTAACTGCATGGTCTTATCACGAGGGTGGTTTTACTCTCCATCCGCTGGTAACTTATAAACCAGCTACTCAATTTGACCTCACCCAGAACGAGTGGGGCCGGAAATAGTCAGCATCCCGTCGTGATATGACCATGGCAGTTGAAAGCGACGTTGAACCCCAATTTAAAAAAAAAAAAATAGTCAGCATCACGAGGGTTCGAACTTGAATGGTCACCCCATCTAAGTCCTAACCTCGCTGGACGTTGCTTAACTTGAGTGACTTAACGAGAACTGGTGTATTCAACGTGCCATCAACGCTAATTTAGTCGTAGCTCTCAAGTCAGAATCAATAATGAAATTGATTGAAGTTATTTCAAATCCGATTCTTGAAGACGGGATGTATTTCTTTCAACGAGATTATAATTATACTCACTAGAATTTACAAAAGATGTATTTTTATAGGGTAAAGAAAATGAGAGTTTTGAAAATTAAGGTGATAAATTAATAAATAATACATAATGAGCTATCTCAGGCCGTTTGAATCAGAAGTCTGACGTGTGACACAAGATTGATATTCTGATATCAATCTGGTAGCTCTGCTGTATGTTGCTTTATTTTGGGGTATCTAAAGAAGTAAATTTAATATTATTTTTTCTCGCTTTATATCGAAACATTTTACTATATCTATAATTCTTATAGGATATTTTTGAGTTTTTAAATTAATGAAACTAATTAACGCTCATTCATACCTCTGTAAGTAAATCTCAATAGCAAGCAGACTCTACTCATCTATAGCGTAGGTCGCTTTAACTGTGTAAGAATGGAGCTGTACTTCTAATAAAATTCTTTTAAAAAAAAGCAGAAAAACTTAAAAAAAAAAAAAAAAAAAAAAAAAAAAAAAATTACATACCTGTTGACTGTTGGTTTAATGGGACTTCGGGTCCTGTTCCGTCGCTCTACAAGGCTTGTATCACTCGAAATATCTTGAATTCCTAATTGGTAATACTATAATTATTATGTATCCAAAGTGTACCTAGTTGTGATGAAAACAAAAATGCACAGTGCACAATCAAACCTAAATTTGCTCAAACTAAAGCTACCCGCAGGTGTAGGTACATCAGTAATCAATGTTCACTCCGAGGTTAGCAAGAAGTTTGTCTGATAGGTACGAGAATAAATTGAGACAGCAGAGATTCGTGCATTGTTTACAAAAGTGGGTAGGAGAGGGGCTACGATGGATTATCTTCAGGTTTAAAATTCTGGCTACTTGCTCCACACAAAGAAAAATCAAACTTGGCAACAGTGGTGCCTCAACTGTATCTACATTATGGACTGAATGTTCCAAGAGAAAGAGGCGGGTCTTAACTATAGTTCTGGTCAAAAGTTGAAAAATTTAACCAGACGACTCTACCTCTCTTCTCACAGACAGTGTCAGAAAGTTTCCAAAAACTCGTATACGAATGTACGTGTATACGCTAAAATATGAATACTTTCACAGAGAGGAATCAGCAGAAATGATTACAGTTTGAAAATGCCTTACCAAGAATTCTAATTCTGAAATTCCAAAAATAATATTACATACCTAAACTATATTATCGATTTTATTGATGAACTTCAGATCTGTTCTGTAGGTCAGAACTTCCGGGACTCCCTGTTCATTATCACCAATTCCTATTCCAAGGATGACTTCTTCTCGCAGACTGGTGTAGATTTGAATTTGATTATCATGCTTGAAGACCCAGGTCACTAAGGAATAGTATGAGGAGCCACTCATGGTAGGTACTCATTCTTGATATCATACGATAGTCAAATTAATAACCCAATAATCAATTTGTGATAATCAAAGTTCGAAAAAATCAAGTAACTCTCACCAATTTAATAATTTATAAATCTATTATTTATTTGTTAAGTTGGAACTGCGATCCTAGAAATATTAATTTTATTGAATTCTAGAGTAGGAAAATGCGACCCTAAGGATTTTTTTGCTAATTTCCTCCAGAGTACTAACTCTTCTTTTAACATACTCAAGTAAAATATTGTTTATCATTCAAACATATCGTAAACGATAAGGGATATGCATTTTTTTAATTTGAAAATATCGTTTTCAATGGTAATTTTAAACATATTTCTATACTTTTAATACCTATGTATTAATTTTCGACATTTTTGAAAATTTAACGAGTTGATTTATGATCATTGATCAAACTTCCTCAATTGTAATAAAAATCGTGTGAAGTTCACACCAGTTTATTGAGTTTAGAAAGCTAAGGGAAACAACACTCTCTTACCTATAATCCTGTCTCTAACAAACAACAGCTATTTTTCAAAATAATATTGCACATTGCATACTTGGTCAGACATCTTGAAATTGGTCTGAAAAATGACATCTATATCCTATAGGTAAAAATAAAGTACAAGGCGGTGATAATTATTAGTAAACCTGACGTTTATTATCACAGATTGGAACAGACTATAATATAGTCGTAACTATTAAAATTATGTAATACCTACAAAAAAAAAACAACAAAATATCACTCAATACGTCTTTACAAAAATCACAACTACTTAGAATATTGTTCTCATTTGAAAAATATTTCCCCCATATTTCATTCAAATCGATAAGAACTACCAATTACTTAAACATAGAAGTTTATACCACAACATATTATTTTATGCTTGCAGGAACCTCCTCACATAGAAAAAAGTAACAATAAACAAAAACATACAAGCTCAGGTGAACTGATATTTTTGTATTATGTCACCTAAAATAATACTGGATTCTGATAATCCCAAAAGGGTCTAGATGAACACTATCACATTATGTACAAACATAGAACAAAGTGGTAATAAACTGTGTACTGGACACACTGCCGTTTTCTTCAAACTGTTATGTTTATTTTTTGTTTAAATAAATACATTTACAAAGTCAACAGTTAAAAATACCAAATTTCTGGTGTATCACACTACTATTAAGGTATCCTATAAGATGATACTCTGACTCTAAAATCACACATAAAAAATCTCATCTGTTTTAATATAAAAAAAACTTCATAGCAAAAAAGTAACAGCTTGGCCAATCTCATTATATCTTGCTTAGCTGATGTCCGCAAGACAAGTATACATGAGAGGAGCCGATGACAACATGAACACAAAACCTAGTGACTATTGAGTAAATGAACAAAACCTACACATAACAACCAGCGTAAAGGGGAAAGTTATTGTTCATGTCCAAAAGAGAAAGCCACTGAAAAGGTGAACATCAGAATAATACTGATAATACGCTTTCAAACCGAAAAGAAAGGGCTAACCACTTAACCAGTGTCTCGTTTAAGGTCTTACGGAAAGGTGACTTTCCACCTCGGGACACAATGAGAATGGGAGAGTTTCACTGGAAAGCAAACATCACAATGAAGACAGGGACAGCGACCACACAGAGGAGGTAGAGGGTGCTCCTGGGCTCACACGTGGAGATAGCGAGGAACTCGTCATTCAGAGTGGACTCGTTCTGATTGTAGGGCAACTCCAGCACCACTTTCTGCTTGGAGAAGAAGCTGAGAGGAAGAGAACACTCGTTGGTCTCGTTGGTGCAGGAAGCGACAGCATTGGACACGTTGTAGATGATCTTCTCCAGTTGGAACTTGATCTTGAGGAAGTTGGTCTGCACCTCGTTCTCGCTGTTGTAGATGAAGAAGTAGTAGCCATTGCTTGGGATCCTGTGGAGGAAGACATTATTGCGTTGAGGAAGCATGGAATTTTTCAGCAAATTAATTTTCTAGTTTAAATAATGAAACATATTACAGTTATGTTTACAACGTGTTGGAAAAGCTAGCTGCAAATTGCAGTTAATGCTACTCGAAAGAAAATAATTAGAAAAACTACTATTTCGTTTGCAAATAGAATAAACATCTCCGCTTGCTTTGAATAAGTTTATAGGGAGACAACATTATTATCAGAAAACCTAAATTTTATTACAGTTATTTTCTCAATATGAAGTCACTTATACAACAACAATTTTCGGTGGTGTTAAATATTTATTTTTCAACAAGGATACTTCTTTGAACGGCAACTCACTTGTAGCTGACTGTGTTGCTCTCCAGCACAGTGTCATGCGGGTAGCCAGGCTCGCAATGCCTGTGCGGGGTCAGGGGTAGGTTCAAGAGCAACCCCTCGCACTCCATCAACCTCTCCTCACTGCTTGAGAAGGAGGACCAAAACTCACTCTTGGAACTGTCGTTGGGGGAGGTTTCATTCACGCGTCCCCTTATGTAGGACACACCATCCATTTTCAAGGGAACCTGGATGGTACAGGATACATTGTTTATTTAAGTTGTAACAGTACAAAAGTAACATTGAACTTTTTCAAATAATAATTATTCGCCAAGATATGTTTAATTAAAATTAAAATAAAATTTGAAGATATTACATATTTAATGAAACACGGATATTTCTATATAAAAGATATTGAGTCAAGACTTTGAAAATATATGTAGGTTGTAGGTACTAGGTAATGTTTTAAATGAACTTGCTTTACAATATAAGATGATAAATAAATAAAACTAGAATAGTGTTAAATCATGTACATTGTACACAATACGCTGCCAAACATGGACATAATACTTCCTCGTGAATGATTCACAACGTATTGTCTTCGATTTTTTTTTAATTTAATGAAAATTACAAATACCTTATAATGTACAATATCAATGGGCTTATACATACAAATAATTATGAAAATCGGGTCTGAAAGATCCGGTTAGTTTGAAGTTAATGAGTTTGAAATGAAATTTACTATACATGTATTATTGGGAGTCCCAAAATATTACCCTCATAGTTGAAATTTTCTTTTTAATTAAAACATAATCCAGTGGGGTATTGAATGAAAGGTATCGATGTCCTCATGCTGATTGAACATTTATAATGCGATAGTTGCTCCTGTGTAGGTTTACAGTTCACAGAACTACTATTAGATATCTCGAAGTGATAATGGCCTTCAAGTAATTAAAGTAGTACCTCTACCTACCCCAACTTCTTCGGCTGCATTCTCGTCCTCGCTGATGTCTGTATGAGTTCCCTCCTCGTCCTCTCTACCTCCTCAATACTGCGAATCTCTTCTTCCTACTTCTGCCATTTCCCTCTTTAACATCTTTCCTCTCATTGCTGTTCGTTCCTTTTTCGTTATCACCCGCTGCATCTGAATCTCTTCCTTTTCTTTCTTGACTTTTCTCACTATCAGACCTGTTGGTTGATAGATCGACAGTGGACTCCCGGTTTCAAGTTTGATTTTGGCGCTGTGATTACCGGCTGGTTTGAGAATTCTTTCGAGTTTCTTCTGCATTTTGGATAATTCCAAATTGGGATTATTGGTTTTGTTGTTGAGTTCAGCGTTCAATTGCTCTAGCATTTTTGTACCTGAAAATATGAGAATCTATGAACATGTTTTTTTGCCTTATTTTGTCAAACCTTGGCCTCTTTGGACTCTCTCCGGCTCGTATCTTGTAAAACATATCGTACACACCACTTCAGATTTTTCTAGTAAAATACAGTGTGAGTAGTCTAGCCTAGGATAAACTAGGTACCTGTGGTTTGTCTAAATAATAAAAACATAAAATCTTTTTATTCTAGACAATTTCTTTTTGGGATTGAAAATTATTTTTGTGTGTATTTATAGGGATTTGATTTTCAGGATTAAAATGTTGATTTTCAAGTAAACTTATTACCAAAATAAAACAATGGGCGTTGAAAAAAAACTAACCTTTATCTCCCATCTTCTTTAACTTGTTGAGGATATCATCAAACATTTCGATGATGTCTGATTCCTTACTTTGGATTTCTCGTCGAAAACTGTCTAAGGTCTGTATGAGGTCGAGTCTTCACCTTTTTCAGCTGCTTTCGTCGGATTTCTTCTGCATATGACAGATGCACATTGTTACCACCTGTAAAGCATGTAACAGATTATTTGTTACACCAAAATAGATTTTTTTGACAGTGATAATTTGATGTTTTGCTCAAAAAGAAAAGAAAACCAATCGCAATTGTTGAACCCACCTTTAGTTGTGATGGGAAGTTTAGATATGCTGACATCTTCCCGATATTCCCGACTATCATTGAGCGTGATGTTTCGCGTGGACACTTTGACGCCATCCTGCATTTTCACCATGGTGGCGGGCCGATTTGCGTCCTCAACATTGTCAGACTCCTCATCAAACTGCTCGCTCTTTTCCTCCGAGGAATTGTTCCCAGGTAGGCGCACTCCTTCAGGTGCTTGTGTCCTTTGTTCATTACCATGGAGGCGCCAGGCCATCTGCAAACAAAGGTGGCTAGGTGAGTTAAAAAAAAACAGGTGTGGTTAAAAGTGATAATAGTTTAAAATGATACAAGCAAATTGGATGCTGCCAAAAAATTCTAAAAAGCTGGAATAAATATTAATCCCTTGGACATATCAAAGAAGAGTCTAGTACGTTTGCGGACAAATTCCGATTGAGTAAAAATATATTTTTTGGCGCAAAAACTATTGTTGATGCTTTTTTCCGCTCATAACTTCAGAAAAAAAAATGGTGGATTTGCATGAGAGTTTTATGCATTACAAACTTAATCTCACTTAATAATTGAGGATAACTAATATTTTTGAAATCATAGTAAACATCAGATACTAGTTAGTTGATGAATCATGTAATAGATCTTTCAATGTTGGGTCATTTTCCCAACACAATAAATTTTATGTACCTATGTGAACGAAATTCACCCCTAAAGGATTTATGAAATTTGGAATTTTACCTGTAGATCAGGATGTTCGATTCTATGATTATCTCTGCATTAACTCTAAAATCCTTGCAGATAAATTCTTCAGAAGGTTCAAAAACGACTTTAGAGAAAATAGTTTACCCTTAACCGTTTGATTAAACTGGCTGGGACCACTAAAGAGCCGAGCTATAAACACCAGCAAATTCCCTTATTCTTCATACCAGAATACTATTTCCAGTAATACCTACGGGAAGATAAAAAAAAGTAATTACACGGAAATATTTTGATAACGTTTTTTGCATTTTATTTATTTTATCAGTATAATAATACTTGTATAATTACGTGTTTAGAACAATCTTGTGCGCATAAAATAAATATATTTACTCATTGTACCAATATTAGATATCTTTGTTATAGGTACTTATAAGATTATTTACTAATATTACCTAATTATAATATTTAATTTCTTGTCGTGTTAAGACTAATCCTACTGCGCTGACAAATACATATAGTCGGCGTAATAAAGTAAACTTCTATCAATATGACAGTCCATATTATTATGAAACAATTATTTTATTCAAGACGCGACGTAATGTTTAATTAATACATAATATAATGAAATTACACTATTTTGAAAACAATTTTACCGGTACACTTGGTTAATAAAATCAATCACAACAAAACCAAATACCTCTGATTCATCTATATACATAAAACTCAAATCTGTGCATCCATATTATGAGTGGTTGTCAGTTACCAGTACCACAGGCAAACTGTACCCGATATCGAAATTTTCTTGAGTATCCACCCCCAAAAACCACCATATTTTTTTCTAGAAAAAATTACGACCATACCTCAGCATTTTACAAGACAAACACCTTTATATCCTAGTGCGACGGACTTGTAACCTGGAGGTCGGTGGTTCAAACCCCGGTTCCACCGTGGATACAGTAAAGCAAGTTTGAGTAGTTGTGATATCTCGAAAATGATTCACACAAATATGATAACTTTCCCAGACAGCACAGTCAACTGGATGTATACCATACTGTTAGGTGGAAAAAGTCTACTTGCCCACCTGGAAATCAGCTGGAGATTTCCACCTTCCACCTGACCTCCACCTGGAAATCAACTGGAAATGAACTGGAAAGTAACCCAACTTTTAACTGGAAGTCAGTTGCCCAAAGTCAACTGGATTTGTTCCACTTATTTCCAGCTACTTGTAGCGCTCTCTAGTGGATGGGTAGTAACTCACTACCACAATGTTGACATACCTATTTACCTATACTGTACATTATACTACATAATAATCAAATGCTACGCTCTTGGTTTTGAGGTCGTGGGTTCGAATCCCATTATATGCATTTTTTTTTTTTTTCAAAAATAATAATAATAGTAATAAAAATACTAGAAACAAATGTATATTAGGCATAAATTCAATTTCAGTTATTTAATTTAGAGGCCATACATTCAAATCTCATGAAGAATATTTTTTTTGTATAAAAATAAAGTAATAAATTTTAAATAGGTTTTTTTAACACATACACACACACAAATTTGGGTATAATTTTTTTTTAATAGAAATTTGGAAAGAAAAAGAAAATAACTAATCTGTTTTAAACAAACACAATTCAAATAAGACTCTTTAACATCATTATATTTTACAATAAGAGTGTTTATTATTAATAATAAGGAAAGTAAAAAAATTGTCACAAAAGTGTAAAATGCACTATCAAATTTCCACCATGTCACAAGACCTTGTACCAATGTATCACAATTATTTCCTAAGTAGGTATAATCTCTATATATAAAACTCAAAGTTGTGCATGTCTGGCTGACTATGTCCTCTTGGGGTTACAATACCAAACGGTACTCTCACTGAGAGTTCACCCCGCCTAAGCCACCTTCAACATACTAGAAAATTATCAAAATTAAAATATCTAATACAATTTTCAAGTGCACTGGTAATCAAGTGGTTAACGCGCTAGTCAGATAATCAACCTAGCGTAGGGTTCCGTTGTTTCAAATTTTTCCTCATTATGGTTGTGACCACATAATAATAAGACTCTGAGGGTTAGGTTAGTAGAAAATGCTTTGAGCATAACCTTTAACCTTACCTGGTGGTTACCTTCCAATTAAAAGTGTTATTATTATTTTTATTGGGACACCGGCCATGAGAAAAAACCTTAATGGTGACAAAATGCCAGGTTTTAGCTAGTATAGAAATAAAATAATGATATCCAATTATAAAATATGCTCATAACATGTACATAATCACAATAAAATAATAATTAAAATATATTTCTTTTGTGAAACCAAAAATAACAAAGAAATAAACTAATAGCCAGCAGAAAATGAAGATGGGGCATGGAATACACCAGTTTTCATGAAATTGCAAAAGTTAAGCAATGTCTAACGTGGTGGAACATGGATTAGTGAATTTATTATTTTTTTTTTTTTATTTTTTTTTTATTTTTTTTTTATTTTTTTTTTTTTATTTTTTTAAAAAAATTTTATTATGTATTGTAATCCTTCATGACAATTACATACTTCTGTGGCTAATTAGAATTGCTGGGTTGTTTGCTTTGAGAATTATTACCAAAAAAGCATTGTTATACTTAAATTAAAACAAAATTGACTTAATTGTTAAGACTAGTGAAATTATAAAACACAATAGTGTGGAACACTTTTTTTTAATAGATATAAAATGAACACAAAATTTGAGGGCTTCATAGTAATAAGGTGGTTTAGAAAGCTGAATAGTTAATATTATTATTAGAGACAGTGCACAGAAGATTGGCTAATTAATTTTGAGTCAAATAATCAGGAAGCATGTAAAAAAGTATACACTACATCATCTTTTTAGTGTGGCAGAAGCACGTACGAGTGAAAAATTCATTTTATAATAATATATTATGTATTGCTATATAAATAAAATCCACAGAATGAAAATTTTCATTATCTAGCACCATACATCAGATAATTCAGCTGTTTCCTTGCTTGACCAGGACCTTTTTGGGCGCATTACGATTCGGCCCAAAAATGGTTTATGAAAAAGGTTTTCGATTTCAGGTAAAAAAAGTCACGCAGAATCGATTCGTCCCAAAACGTTATCTTGACCAAAAAAATAACAACACGATTCGGCCCAGTGCAACATTCTAAGTACCGTACATATTGAGGGATTTTTTATTATTCAACATTAAATTACGAAATTACCTTCTATGTATATTGTATATCAGGCTTTGGCCTTCTATGTATTATCCTAACCCTACTATATTCTTTAGGCATGGTCTTCTATGTATTTTACCTAACCCTACTATATTCTTGAGGCATGGCCTTCTATGTATTTTACCTAACCTACTATATTCTTGATGCATGGCCTTCTATGTATTTTACCTAACCCTACTATATTCTTGAGGCATGGCCTTCTATGTATTTACCTAACCCTACTATATTCTTGAGGCATGGCCTTCTATGTATTTTACCTAAACCTATATATTCTTGAGGCATGGCCTTCTATGTATTTACCTAACCCTACTATATTCTTGAGGCATGGCCTTCTAGTATTTTACCTAACCTATATATTCTTGAGGCATGGCCTTCTATGTATTTTACCTAACCCTATATATTCTTGAGGCATGGCCTTCTATGTATTTTACCTAACCCTACTATATTCTTGAGGCATAGCCTTCTATGTATTTTACCTAACCCTACTATATTCTTGAGGCATGGCCTTCTATGTATTTTTATCTACCCTAATATATTCTTGATGCATGGCCTTCTATGTATTTCACCTAACCCTACTATATTCTTGAGGCATGGCCTTCTATGTATTTTACTTAACACTACTATATTCTTGAGGCATGGCCTTCTATGTATATTACCTAACCCTACTATATTCTTGAGGCATGGCTTTCTATGTAAATTTTACCTAACCCTACTGTCAAACACTTTTACACACAGTGATAACAAAGATGACTGTTACTGGTTCAAAACAATGTTTCCATACTATTTTATAGGGATTTTTTGGTGGAATGAAAGTGGGACTTTTTGTTGGAATAAAAGTGGGATTTTTTGTGTGGGATCAAAACTTGATAGTGTGTTTTGGGACGAATCGGGTTATGGCCGAATCGGGTTGTGTTTTTTTGTGTTTATTTTTGGGCCGAATCATGCTATGGAAAAGGTCTACTCAGGTAATTTGGGCCGAATCGTGAATTTCCCACCTTTTTTAAGGTACAATTCCAAGTGAATTGATGGTTTGATGTCCAGTGTCCAGGAACAGTAGAGTGCAGAAAGTTCATTATTGTCAAGTGCATGGAGTATTGTCCAATTGAAGAATGTTATCCATTATTAACTGTTTGTTGTGTCCTCTCTTTTCTTCTGTCACGATTCACGATTTAGAATTTTAGAAAAAACCAAAGAACTCCTTCTGTGACATCTCAAAATCAAATATGGAGTTCAGTAAGAATTAACACTTTCTCGAAATCAAATTTGAAGTTCAGTAAGAATTAATGTTGGTTTATGTTAAATAACAAAACACAGAGATGCAGTTTAGTCTGATAAGTAACATATTTTATTGGAGTACAGAGATTACAAAAGGTTTTCCAGCAAAAGATTCAAAAGGCAGAACGTCAAGAACAGATCACACATTCTTAATAACAAAAACACAAGAGGGAAAAATGAAAATATAAAACCAGTGTTGTCAAGTTTCATTTTTGTTCCCCAACAATTAACACTTGCAGTAGTTATAAAAATGTTCATAAACTAATTGAAATAGGTACAATTATAAAAAGAATTAAAACAACTCACAATAATCGAGAATCACAAAAACGAAATTTCTCAAAAAAATTATTCAAAGATTAAAGATGGCGAATTCAACAAGAACACTCTCGGTAAAGTTCGTGTGAAACCCGAATCTATCCGAGAACGCGTTTTAACTGAACTGGAAAAATGTGGAGCATTTCCAGCTGACTGGTCAACTGACTAAATTCTAGTTATGTCCTAGCTGGAGAGAGTCGTTATACTTCCAGCTGACTGTCCAGGTGACTGAGTCTAGATGGATTTTTGTTGGAAATATCCAGGTGGCTGGTCAACTGATTTAATCCATGATGGAAAAATCCAGCTGTCGGGACAGTTGGAGGTCCAGTTGACTTTATACACCTGGATATTTCCACCTTAAATCCAGACTGGAAGTCAACTTCCGTGCTGTCTGGGTTAATAGTAATAATAGAGTGTGTGTTTACATTTGGTACAAGATATTCGAAAAACCAAGGTTCAACCTTGTGAATTTCACTGTAGCCGAGTAGTTAGCGCAGTTGACTTGGACATCGAAGCCTATTTCGTGTTCTAGAATTGCACCTCCGGACAGAAGATGTGCCACTCACCGCACACAGGAGGAGACTGTAACGATGGAGTCCTTGAGCAGGTAGAAGCCCAGTACTCCTTCATGTCGTTGGACAGCACCAGCCGGCGAGTCATGGCGATGTGGACGGGGTCAGCCTTCACGTCCGGGTGGTCTGACAGGAGGTACGCGTTGAATGTGGCGTTCGCCCGGACGATTTGTCTCTGAAAAGTAGAAGAACTTGGTTCAAGAGAACTTTACATCTGGTACAAGATATTCGAAAAACCGAGGTTCAACCTTGTGAATTTCACTGTAGCCGAGTAGTTAGCACAGTTGACTTGGACATCGAAGCCTATTCGTGTTCTAGAATTGAACCTGGGGTCCGAATAATAAAACAGGATTAGATTTAATCCAACTGGACACTATCCTTAACTCGGACTATAGTGCATTGTCATTGTTAAAAATATCTGACTTGAGGGCGTATCAGGCCTAGATTAATTTTAATCCTGTTTCATAATGTGACACTGAGAATATGTCTACAAAGACGAACATATACAGAATATTACAAAGAGTTACCCTTAAAAGATCACGGAAAATACTAGAATTGGCTACGCGTGGATGATTAGATAAAAAGTATGAAGATAGTTTACAGTAGGAGTAGGGTCAAGGGGGGTAATTACGAACGATTTTGAGCTACATTTTATAAACATATCTGTAACCCTGAGTTGCTTTTGTAAAATCCATGTCTTGTGATTTTTTTGGTATATAGACTTCTTTAGCATTCTAATGGTGCATTATAAATAGTTCTGTGCATACTGTAGTATCTGTTTAGTGGTGTTCTTATTTACCCCCGCCTGTTCGCATTTACCCCCGCCTGACGGGGGTAAATGCGAACACATTATACAATATTAAAAACGAACTTTTTAATGGCAATATGTGCTTTTTATGTACAAATAATACACCAAAATTGTACTTTGTGTCTTTAGCCACCTGTATGACAATATGCAAAGTTTATGGACACACAGGATAGTGGTTTGAATCCTAACCACGAAGGTAGTCAGCTCTTATCAAATAGGGTATCTCTATCTTGCAAATAATAGTAATAATAATAATTTCGTGTGCGTGAGATAGGTATAGATACCTAAATCACGGTGGTGAGAGGATTATATGGACGCCCAGATCCAATGTCTAGGCTCCTTTCATGTCCATTGATGATTCTATTTGGTTTTAACATCCTGACTTGAGGTAGACAGGACGGGGGTTTCACCCTCCATTCGCTGGGAATCGTACCAGCTACCCACATTAACCTCACCCAGCCTGGGTGGGGCCGGAATCGCCAGCCTCACATGTTTGGAGGGGACAGAATTTTCTGTGCGAAAAGTCTGCTCCAACCGGAAATCGAACTAAGGATCTCTGGACTACGGGCAGTTTGTCACAACCGTTACGCCACGGAGGCTGGTAATAAAAGCATAATAATAGTAATAGTTAAGTATGAGGGTTTTGAAAGGTGTTTTATATATTTTTGTAATTTTTTATTTTTACAGATTTTGGTCTTATCAATAGTTTATAGGTCATTGTCAATCTCAGATTTGTCTTCTTCTACCTTCATTTTTTTCTTCTTTTTTGAAACTGTTCCCCCTATATTTCTTTTCGTTTTCTACACTTTCATTTTTTGTCCTTTCTTTTGCTATGTTCAAGTACACAAATACCTTCATTGGGTCCAATACATTAGGGTACTAATATCTTGGTACTTCTTACAACCTCCCAGTATTTCAGGATTTTGAGCCTTACGTTTGGAAAATTCTACTTTGGTTTGCGGAATCTCAAAATACTGCCGTTGCTCTTCTGACAGCCAGGTTGCCATTAAAAACATCTAATACGATAGCAGATATCATTTGTGCTTCTGTATACAAAGGAGGTTTTTTCTTCATCTTGTAGTTCCGGGGCATTCTGAGTGTTTTGATAAATACAAAAAAAGTTATAGGGTAAAACAAACACCCAAAATATGCGTTCGTAATTAACCCACAGCAAAAAAATGCGGGGGTAATTAAGAACAGCCAAAAACTATAACTTAAAAAATGGTTAAAAACAATTATTTTTGTAAAATAATAACCAAAAACATGCTTATCAATCATTAAAAGTAAAATAATGATAAAATTCAAGTAACACTTACATAAAAAATTGTTTTAAAAAAATCAAAAACTTCAAAAATCAATTTTTTTGATAGATCTATTTTCACTAGCTTACTAACTACAACTGAAAATAAATACTATCGAAAACTCGTGTTCAACCTGTAAAAACAATTCAAAATAATAGTATTCAACCACCAGATTCGAAATATCTTATCCTGTTTAGGTACAATGACCACTGTTCGTAATTACCCCCTGTTCGTAAATACCCCCCTTGACCCTAAGTGCGTGGATTACTAGTTGATTACCTCATCGTATTGATTTATAGTAGAACCACACTTAAATTTAGGACATGCCCATAATTGGTCGGAAATTGAAAAATACCAAAATTCTTAAAGCGGCAAACCTTGAATTTGGTAACATAGGTTTTTCCCACTACATACATAGTACGAATTAGCTACGAATGGAGCAAGGAAAAGTTCCCAGCTTCAACGATTTGTCAAGTTTTCCGAGAGTGCCTGCCTTCCGACAGTCAACTAGAGACAGCTTGTTTTAATAAGCACATGGCTCGGACGTCACCACTCATCAGGAAACAGCAGGTCTAGATATAAACAATAAAGTGACTCTTCAGCACTAACTCTCTGGCAACGGGAAGTGGGCATATCAAGCTAAATAGTAAATTGATATCGTCATTAATACTAATAGACTAACGCGAGATATATGCAAACACACCTAGCATGCTGATAGTTATTTTAATTTTACTGGGGGTGACCAACTATGATGTAACTTATTTTCTTTTTGGCAAGAAACCTCCTTAGATAAGTGTACATTTTCCTGACTAAGGAATGATTTCCGGACGGGATTAAGTCGTTTTTTCACGAAGAAATATTTTTATAGTTTTCCATCTTGTATTACTTGCCTTTTATTACTCAATAATAATCGTATACCTACAACTGCAGAATACAGATTCAAATATATGGCGTAAATTTCAATATTTATAAGAGCATTTAAATTTTCCCTGTAGATATATCTGTGTATATTGTCAATTTAATCATCACAATCATTTGGTAGCGTAGTTCTAGCGATGGTAGTTAGACTAGTTCGATGGCGAAGAAATATTTTGAATTTCTAGCACATCTCTACAACGAGGCTAATAATGAAAGTGACAAGGGCCTCGACAACTAAATCAATAGAAGTCTGTTTGGTCTGTATTTGAAACGCATTACTACAAAATGTATTAAGTAAGAGACCTAAAGCATTTGCAAAGGCTGTAGCATTTATCCACACAGTATCCTGTCTGTTTATTTCCATGATGAGAGTGCCGCGAATAAATATGACAGGTTCATAAGTGATGAAGTGTTTCATTCCGGCCGGCCTGGCCTGGTGTGTAGTTTGAATGACTGCTACCGGTGTCACATCCAAGCATTTTTGATGGAGAGTAATTTACTATTGGTACGTAAAAGTATACCTATTCAAATATACTTACATAGTATACACATATTTGTAGAAGAAAGGAGCATAATGTTATTGTATGGCTCTGAAACCTGGACGTAAGAAAAGTATCCAAGAAAAAGGCTGGAGGCGGTGCAGAAGAAAGACAAGAAGAATATGGATAGAGAAAAAGCAACATGAAACTACTTTAAAAGAAATAGAAGAAAGAAAATCCTTGAGAGTATCAATAATAACATCAACTAATAGGACATTAGATTAGATATAACCAGTTTATCACCAACATCTTGGAGGGTAAAATCGGATCGCGCATAGGGCTGTCTTTTTTTCAAGATAACTTGCATGATAGTTTGTGATGAATTGTCATTCTTATCAACAGCTTAAGGAATTATCAAGGGCCAGAGAATCATAGTTGCAACGACAAGGCTTTGCCTTTAGAATTTGATGATGATAAGAAAGAAAATAGAGAATGCTTTTATTCTAACGTTACAGAACAGAGCAGCATGTTCGTGTTTATTGGACGCATCAGAAGAGTGCAACTTTTTGCAGATGTGAACCAGTTTTTTTGTGAACTGCTCTCAATTAGTGACTAGGGGCAAACAAGAAAACTGTGAAAAACTGAAAATGAAGCTAGTATTGAACAGTTGTACGATACCAAATTTTGTTTTCAAGTATTTTTATTTTATTTTATTTATTTATTTTTACAAGGTTTATTGGTACTCTATTACAATTAGGAAATAGATAAAGTATATAATAATTTTATTATAAATTATAGTAAATAGGTATAATTGGAAAAGAAAAAAGATCTATTATACAAATAATAAGATAATACCTCTTCAATTGAGGATTTGAGTGCACTATGGCTAATGCAGAAAAAGTAGCACAGGGCATGAGAATGTGCAGGACAATATTCAAGCTGGACGACCATTTAAGTCAAAAACCGAAAACAATGTGTGAAGTACTCGGCGACTTAATGTAACACTCGTTGCAAATAAAGTTGTCATTGATAAGACAACAGCGCATGTCATTATAAATCGTACTTAGCGATATCGCACAACTGCGAAAAACAAACTTGTTTCAAGGGTCTTTCCTGACCTACGACCAACAGGCAATGCGAGTGTCTGGTTGAAGACCTTCCAAGACGCATTTAAGAGGATGCAGGCTCTATAGCAAACGTAATCACGGGATACTCACAGGTCCTACTTCATCCTAGGAGATGATTCTATAAAACAGAATCCTCTCTCAATGAATCTTTAGTACCGTAAGAGGATTGTAATAAAAATAATACTCTTTAGTGGAAGGTAACCACCAGGTGAGGTATATGCGCAAACCATTTTCTACCACCTAACCCTCAGAGTCTTATTATTATGTGGTCACAAACTCAAATTAACGAAGAAAAATTCATGCGCTGGGTGGGATTCCAACCAACGGATCCCTACGCTACCACCTCACTACTTCTTATTGTACTTCACTTATACTCACTACATCTTATTGTACTTCACTCATACTCACTACATCAGATTGTAAGTACTTCCTCAAGGACCTCGTGGAATGGGCCTATCAGAATTGTTTATAACTCACCTGGGTCCTATCAGAATGGTTCATAACTCACCTGGGGCCTATCAGAATGGTTCATTACTCACCTAGGGCCTATCAGAATAGTTTATAACTCACCTGAGGCCTATCAGAATGGTTCATAACTCACCTGGGGCCTATCAGAATGGTTCTTAACTAACCTGAGGCTTATCAGAATGGTTCATAACTCACTGGGGCCTATCAGAATGGTTCATTACTCACCTAGGGCCTATCAGAATAGTTTATAACTCACCTGAGGCCTATCAGAATGGTTCATAACTCACCTGGGACCTATCAGAATGGTTCTTAACTAACCTGAGGCTTATCAGAATGGTTCATAACTCACCTGGGGCCTATCAGAATGGTTCATTACTCACCTGGGGCCTATCAGAATGGTTCATAACTCACCTGGGGCCTATCAGAATAGTTCATAACTCACCTGAGGCCTATCAGAATGGTTCATAACTCACCTGGGGCCTATCAGAATGGTTCATTACTCACCTGGGGCCTATCAGAATGGTTCATAACTCACCTGGGGCCTATCAGAATGGTTCATTACTCACCTGGACCTATAAGAATGGTTCATAACTCACCTGGGGCCTATCAAAATGGTTCATAACTAACCTGGGGCCTATCAGAATGGTTCATAACTCACCTGGGGCCTATCAGAATGGTTTATAACTCACCTGGGGCCTATCAGAATGGTTCATAACTCACCCGGGGCCTATCAGAATGGTTCATAACTCACCCGGGGCCTATCAGAATGGTTCATAACTCACCTGGCACCACATAGTGGACACGCTCGTGTCCACCAGTCTCATGTCTGACACCCCAGGGGATACACCTGCTCGTTGTACACGTGGTACCGGAGGTACAGGGGCACGGCTATCAGGGACACAGGGGCCAGGATGCACAGGACACATAGACGCAACGCACGGAACGGACCTTTGAGGGCACTGCGTTGTGCCTTTCCTTTGTTCAGGATTTCTGAAAAGGAAAAGGACAGTGTGAGATATGTTTTTATTGTACTTTGAAAATTAGGAGTTTTGTATGTACCTAAAGTAGGAAAATTTTGAATAGATTAGGGTCAAGGGGGGTAATTACGAACGATTTTGAGCTAGATTTTATAAACATATCTGTAACCCTGAGTTGCTTTTGTAAAATCCATGTCTTGTGATTTTTTTGGTATATAGACTTATTTAGCATTCTAATGGTGCATTATAAATAGTTTTGTGCATACTGTAGTATCTGTTTAGTGGTGTTCTTATTTACCCCCGCCTGTTCGCATTTACCCCGCCTGACGGGGGTAAATGCGAACACATTATACAATATTAAAAACGAACTTTTTTATGGCAATATGTGCTTTTTATGTACAAATAATACACCAAAATTGTACTTTGTGTCTTTAGCCACCTGTATGACAATATGCAAAGTTTATGGACACACAGGATAGTGGTTTGAATCCTAACCACGAAGGTAGTCAGCTCTTATCAAATAGGGTATCTCTATCTTGCAAATAATAGTAATAATAATAATTTCGTGTCCGTGAGATAGGTAAAGATACCTAAATAACGGTGGTGAGAGGATTATATGGACGCCCAGATCCAATGTCTAGGCTCCTTTCATGTCCATTGATTCTATTTGGTTTTAACATCCTGACTTGAGGTAGACAGGACGGGGGTTTCACCCTCCATTCGCTGGGAATCGTACCAGCTACCCACATTAACCTCACCCAGCCTGGGTGGGGCCGGAATCGCCAGCCTCACATGTTCGGAGGGGACAGAATTTTCTGTGCGAAAAGTCTGCTCCAACCGGGAATCGAACTAAGGATCTTTGGACTACGGGCAGTAGTCACAACCGTTACGCCACGGAGGCTGGTAATAAAAGCATAATAATAGTAATAGTTAATTATGAGAGCTTTTGAAAGGTGTTTTATATATTTTTTTACAGATTTTGGTCTTATCAATAGTTTCTAGGTCATTGTCAATCTCAGATTTGTCTTCTTCTACCTTCATTTCTTTCTTATTTTTTGAAACTGTTCCCCCTATATTTCTTTTCGTTTTCTACACTTTCATTTTTCTTCCTTTCTTTTGCTATGTTCAAGTACACAAATAACTTCATTGGGTAAAATACAATAGGGTACTAATATCTTGGTACTTCTTACAACCTCCCAGTATTTCAGGATTTTGAGCCTTACATTTGGAAAATTCTACTTTGGTTTGCGGAATCTCAAAACACTGCCGTTGCTCTTCTGACAGCCAGGTTGTCATTAAAAACATCTAATACGATAGCAGATATCATTTGTGCTTCTGTATACAAAAGAGGTGGTTTCTTCATCTTGTAGTTCCGGGGCATTCTGAGTGTTTTGATAAATACAAAAAAAGTTATAGGGTAAAACAAACACCCAAAATATGCGTTCGTAATTACCCCATAGCAAAAAAATGCGGGGGTAATTAAGAACACCCAAAAACTATAACTTAAAAAATGGTTAAAACAATTATTTTTGTAAAATAATAACCAAAAACATGCTTATCAATAATTAAAAGTAAAATAATGATAAAAATTCAAGTAACACTTACCTAAAAAATTGTTTTAAAAAAATCAAAAACTTCAAAAATCAATTTTTTTGATAGATCTATTTTCACTAGCTTACTAACTACAACTGAAAATAAATACTATCGAAAACTCGTGTTCAACCTGTAAAAACAATTCAAAATAATAGTATTCGACCACCAGATTCGAAATATCTTATCCTGTTTAGGTACAATGACCACTGTTCGTAATTACCCCCTGTTCGTAAATACCCCCCTTGACCCTACCTATATAAATAAATAGAATAGGCTTTTTTGAAGAGTTAATCATTTAAATAAATTTACAAACACAAGGGTTTAAAAATACCAATACTAAAGTTATCTCTAGCCAGCGTCGATGGCATGTTGAATAAACCGGTTCCCTTCAGAACACCGAAGTTAAGCGACATCCAGCGAGGTTAAGACTTGGATGGGTGACCATTCAAATTCTAATTCTCGTGACGCTGGCTTTTCCCGGCCCCACTCAGGCTGGGTGAGGTCAATGTGAGTAGCAGGTTTGTGAGTTTCCTGCGAATGGAGGGTAAAACCCCCGTCGTGATATGACCATGGCAGTTGAAAGCGACGTTAAACCCCACTTAAAAAAGTTATCTCTTTTCAGCCTAGGTGGCAAAATAGGTAGTAACAAAATACCTAATAATCTAAATTTATATAATTATCAACATATATATTATAAACTACCTATTTTACATTATACTCATATTTACAGTTTTAGAATTTTGCTAGGCTGAAGGCCTTATATAAATAGGTATCGGAAAATTATATATTTACTGATGAATTAGAACATCATCCCTTTCCGGATCAAGTTTATCATAGAAGCTACATACATTGCAATACTAATATCAGTGGATACCGTTCTAAATAATCATACTGTGTTGAACTCATTGAGATCTATGGAGGGGTTTTCATATGATTCATATGATTTATACAGAAGAAATTATAAATTGCAAGTATGTAAATAAGCAGATGTTTCAGTGGATACCATGCGTCACCTCACGAGCCACCCCTGTTTCATTGTAACACTCCTTATCAGCTCGTGATATCAGTGGAGTGAGACACTTGAAACAGGCGCTATCCGCTATCTCCAGCATTAGGCATTAGTATCTGCTGAGCGTGCGGCTTGCAACAATAGGGTGCTGACCCGCCCGGCGGGGGTTTTGTGGCAGAAAGTAATGAAATTGATTCAGGGTGTAAAAACGAAGTAGTTTGAGGAAATTGTTAAAAGAATAGGTAGTATCTATTAAGGTAATTACATTCAAATATGATGGAGTTGACAGATTATTGCTATAAGCAATCTTAAAATAATAAATATAAAACATGTGCCAAATAGTCAGTATTGAATTATTAGTGTAAAATGGAGATACTTAAGAAATGATAAAGTCTATATCAAGTATGTAAGTAAGTTCAGTATGAGTATATCATAATGTAGATACTAAAAAAAAAAAAGGATATTTCATACAGGATATTTTAACATTAAAGGTGAAATATTTTTACAGTGGTAGAAGGAAATAATTATTGAATTCAACAAAGAAAGGTATATTTAATTAAGTAGGTACATACCTACTATTTAATTTTAGATCACCAATGCTAACATGTTAGTTGTAAGTTGTTATTTTGTATGGACAACTAAAATTGTAAAAAAATAGGTGTACCTACCTTTATTTAAACAGTGCACCTGTACAATATACTAATTCTTACTTTATACCTATTCTCTTTAATCATATGACCCTGTAAAATTCAACAATGTATCTACTTAATGTGAGGAGTTAACCAGAATTATAGGCACTTAGATAAAAAAATAAGGTATATCAAATTTTCACTTAATTAATTCTATAATTAAAATGATGGGTTTTCTTCTTTATCGTGAAAATTTTGCACATTTTTAATTCGTATTTCGCTACTTGAGATAAGATGTTATTAACACCTTCTGATTATTATTATTTTAGCTTCAAATAACTGGATTTTTCTCGCTAATATTATGGGCGGCTCAAGGATTTGAAACTAGCGATAGCGCAAAATTCTATAGGTAGTTTATTATATTTAGCGACCAAAATAATATCGTGTCTAAAAACAGGGAACCAGTTAATAATGTGATCATTTTATGTCAAAATATGGACAAAGGCTGTCCAATCTGTATTTTCCCAATTTATGCACGTTAACAATTTGATATTATACAATATACACTTATACAGGGTGTCCCTGATAACATAGCAAACCTTTAACCCCACGTATACTATATACCTACACTTAAAATAAACGTCACTTTGCTCTATAAACATGGGTGTGGAAATGGACTCTAACGGACCTTGGAGCACCCATAGTTTGAATAAAAATCGAATTTTCATCTAATTTACTTCTTTTGGCATATAGTCACCGATTTTTGTGATGGTTCCTTTAAAAAAGGGAGCAATTAATGAAAATAGGTCCAATTAAGGTCCATTTCAACACATGTTTATAAAGCAAAGTGACGTTTATTTTAGCTCTAAAATAAGTGGTTAAAAAGTTTGTCATGTTTTCAGGGGCACCCTCTAAACGTACAATCCTACATGTGCAATATTTTTCTCGCGAGAGCACACACTTCTACCGTTAGACTATAATACAACATGTTAAGTGACCATAAGTGAAACTATAAACAGGAATAAATTGTCTGGCAGAAGAGGAGACCACCTGGTAGCTTTCTGACTGAGGGATTTTTAGCAGATATTAGAGTAGTACAGGGCTAATTTTAAATAAAATAGGTATAATATATCTGTATATTAGAATATAAAATTCAAATACAGTGAAAGGTTACACGAGAAAAATAATCAATAAATTAATTTTAATCACAGTGACTGGTGAATTTAAAGAAAAAATTCCATTTTCGGCTGGAAAAATTCAAAGAAAGTAATTTATGTTTGTAGTGATGTACTTTCCTTACCTACCTTTCCAATGTTAATCCTTGTACTTTGACGTACCTACTTCATATGAAATGCTTAGGTATAGTCCACGTTAAGTGCTCTAAGGCAGGTTCATTGGTCGTTTTGATTACGTAAAATTTAGCGAAATGGGAGTCCCTCATTTTTATTGAACAATAATATTATTAGAATTGATATTAGATTACGGGCACTCATTACTGATGTTGATAAGGGATAGTGACGGAGTGTTGATGAGTATTGAAAATTTCCAATCATAAAATTTTATTTGTATCCAATCATATCATGCAAAAATAGTATGAAAAACTTAAAAAAAGAAATTAAAGTATACGTAACAAAAACAATCTCTATTAATTTTAGGTGAAGTAAATAAATATAAACAATCAATTAACAGGATTAGACTTTATCGTGTCTTTTTTCAGATATTAAAAAAAAAAAAAAAAAAAAAAAAATGCCTACTGACTTTCTTAACTCTGAAACTATTGCGCTTTCTAAAAACATTACAGGAATCCTGGTAATTACCTCAAATCTCTTGTGAATGTTGTTATTCATGTTCAGTAACATAACTAGCACAAGGAGCGACCTCAGGGGCTTGATCGATAAGGCGGCGAACTTGTAACCTAGAGGTCGGTGGTTCAAGTCCCCGATTCAGCGTAGATTTAGTATAGCGAGTTTGAGTACTTGTGATATCACGAAATTGATTAACACAAATATGAGATGACTTGTAAATTTTTTGAATGGCACATGGAAGAGACAGTGGCCTTTATCGGTAATGTATTGATGGGACGTGCGTTGCTGACAGAACAAACTGTTCTCTGTGACTAACAACATCAGCATAGTGGGGGAAAAAAACATTTTTAAGCTTAATTAACTCTAGTTAGCCAATGAGGTAAGTATTAAGCTATCATAAGTCTGTGTTAATCACACGAGTGATGTCATAATTACTCAAACCGGCCTTACTGAATTTCTCCATGCTTGGTATTCGAACCACCGACCTCCAGATTACGAGTCCGCCACTCCTGTTACTTACACAGTTTCTACTACAACTACTGGGCCTTGTTCCAGAAAGCAATCTCACTCACAAAATTTCCCTTGACAGTAAAACAACACACTCTAATTGGGTTATTTGAACAAAATTTGACGGTTGACGGAGAATTGGGGATGATGAGAGTGCTTTTTGAAGTGAGGCTTCTAATGTATTATTTATCTTTATCTTTCTCATTGGGTACAACTGCACAATACTGATGGTCAGGGCTCGGGTTTAGAGGACGTTCTATATCTACGATACTCTAAATTTAGGTCACCTACACAACCTTGCTATCGCTTTCATCAAGTGAGATCCGAATTATCGATGTTCAATATCGCCACAGGTTGTCTCCCATGCACTGAGAAGCACAAGGGATGCAATTAGAGGGACAATGAACTCAATGCTGAGATGAGTTATTTGGAGCAGAATGATGTTCTACAAATAATTTGGATATGCATAATAGCGCTAACATTGGCGTACCGGTTGGTTAAATGTGGGTAGGTATGTTTATATTCGTTATATTAATTCTGAACAATAAAAAAATGAGTGTTCTGTCATATCTGAAAAAGAAAACGTATCTATCAATAATTTAATCTTATCTTCTCCTTAATACAACATAAAATCCATTTACATTCATTCATAATTAACAGAACTCTTTTTTGTATTTCAAATAGTACACCAGTCACTGCAAAAAACTCAACGTCGAAAAGTGTGTGGTTCTAGCTATTTGATATTATACAGGGTGTTTCATATGATATTATACGATATATCCAAATATTTCCTTAACTACTGACGACTGAAAAGATCTGTCCAAAGATCATTTTCATAGATTTAAAAGGGACACTTAATGGTCATTGTTAAGTGTCCTTTAAAACTATGAAAACGATTTTTGAACAAAATTTTTCTATCGTCAGTAGTTATCAAGATATTTGAATGTCTTGTTTATAAGGGGACACCTTGTATATAAAAACAAAAGTGTTGCCCATAATCTGGCATTGTGTGGACCATGGGTGAAATGTTTAAGAGCAAAGATGCCTGGATTGTCTAGGAGTTATAGGACTAGCATGATAGATGGAATTTTAGATATTTTATTATTATAGCATGCTTTATTAGAAGGACATTTGTATACAATATTTACAAAATAAAATAGTTTGAAAATTAATAAAAGGTAAAATTGATTGAAAACAAATAAATAATAAAGAATAAAATAATAATTTCCTAACTAAAGGGCGGGGTTATTGCCTGCGGCAATCTCTTCCACCAAACCCTTTGTATTATGGCTCATGTTCTTTTTATCACTGATCGATAATCTTAAGGAAAGTTACAGTTATTGGTTCCTTCACGATGATTTAATAATCACCTACTACTTAGGTAATAACAGAAATGAAGGCGTAAATAATAACGAGCAAATAAACTGTAAAATTAAATATATTTAGTTCTAATAAATATAAAATAAAATAAAAAAATGCTTAGGTTACAGCTTTGCAATAGATAGAATTTTTCAAATATTAATTAGCGTGCAGCAGGTAAATTATTCAACTTAAAAAGATACAAAACTTATAACAGAACACTATAAATGATAATATAGAAGTGCAAAAAGTGTATGAAACAAGTGAGTACCTCTAGAAAATACATAAAAAAGAAAGAATAATAGTAAAAAATCAAAAATAAACATGTTTAACGAAGGTGAGGACTTACCAAAATATCGTTTATTGAAGTTTTGCTTCGTCATTTTGAGTCAACGTAAGAACAAAGCCCGGAGATAATTTAATTAACCGATACTTCCGAAATATTAAGTTTGATGTTAAGTATTAGTCTTGATGTTAAGTTTTCAATAAGACCAGATTCAAATATAAAAGTTTCACAGCCATCCGATCGTAGTATATAAGTCACAAGGATAAAATGCGTACTTTTAGGAGTGTGTTTTAATTATTCCCGTTGTACACTGAATTTTACTTAGTTTATGTGTCAAAATAAAACTATTAAGTAGGCCCACTACTATTCTGGTACATAAATACTTGAATATACTTCTACTATGTCAGGAGTAAAAGCAGAGAAGGACTGCTGCATCTGCCTATTGCACATTAAAAGAATATATAAAGATTTACACTAATGAACCTGTTGAATAGAACAAGCACTACCTATGACTGGCTTGATATTGGACTTAGGTAAACACAAACCATCGTTAAGCAGTGCCCCTCCACTCATCACTGATAAAAAACAATAAAGTAAGATTATTTTTATGAAGACAAGTACATAAAACAGGTATACATAGGTCTGATACGTCGCCCAAACAATAAATTAATTTCTAATGTACTTCCTCTCTGTCTTTAATTTTGAAAAACATTCTTGGCACAAAAAATCTAAACGAAAAGCAGTTACAACTACAACTGCACTAAGAAGTATTTGTTTCACATTCGTTCGGGTTGAAATAATGTGTAACAAAATCTTGAGACAAAATTGGAAAAGGAATAAAGAATATTTCGCAAGCGTAGCAAGAATGATCAACCCTTCAAGTTAAGGAAGAAAGGATACAAAAACACAACAGCTTTGTTGAAAAACATCCTCGCCAATCATGCTCACTTTAAAATAGCGAAGTAGTATAGATAAGGGGTTCAAAGTCGCTAATACACCGGCCTTTGAAAAGAGGGTAGACGTCGGCCGAGGGAAAAAAAAAAAAAAAAAAAAAAAAAATTCAACTCAATTTTATTCCACAAGAATATTCCAGCACTATCTTGTTTGACATATATTAAGGGTGAAAACTCTTATTATTTGTCAACACTCGTAGTACAAAAATAAACTTTTAGTGGATGACTTAAAACAAAAACTATCAGTAGTGTAATATGAAATATTAATTATACAAAACTTACCATTTACAGGATCAATATTACTGAACTAAAAACGCGGAAGTCTAAGCGTGAGCAATAGAAAGCGCGGAGGTCTAATCGATCGTGAAAAAAAAAAAAAAAAAAAAAAAAAAAAAAAAAAAAAAAAATCTAATCTTCCTCGTCGGAAGATATAATAATGATAGATGATGACTCGAAAATTTCCAAATCATCTTGTGGAATTGGGGGAGAAAACAGTTCGAACACGTCTCCTTCACTAGTAAAAGAACCCCAATCTGGTGTTGTTCCAAACATGGAAGAATCATGAGTTGGATCAACATGATTATTAGGTTCAAAGACTAGTGGAGGAGTAGAAGAACTCCAATCGCGTGATGTTTCTCCAAGCATAGGGGATCTATGAATTGGAGTCACATACACATGATTATCAGGTTCAAAGACGTGTGAACCGGTAAAAGAATTGAAATCATGTGGTAACATTCCAATCACAGGGGAATTTGGAACATCTCCCCCCGGTGATGTTTCAAATTCGAGAAGACCCTGATTTGGAACATCAGACCCTAAAATATTTATGTTGAAATTTTCAACCCCATACAACTCTGAAAGGTGTGTTTCATCAGAATCTGTGTCTGATGAAATGGGGGAATTTTGATTTTCGATTTCATCAGACACAGGTGAATCCGCCACTTCAGTATGACTTTGAAAATTTTCGCCGCGGTATAATTGTAAAATTTGTGCTTCGGATAAACTTTCCCGAAGCAGTGTTAAATTGTCACGAATTAGCGAGATCGCTGTCCGTAACCGATTGTTCGACAAAGCTGTAGAACTCAGATGTCTAGGAGTTGGTCGAACAATACAAGTTTTTTTAGCTGATGGATTTCTCGAATTTTCACTCATTTTCGCGTAACTGACCTAACAACGTAACACTTGAAAGTTAAAAAATTGGTTTCAAAATTGGTCGAACTCTACTCGCAGACTAAAGCGAATATATTTTTGGTTGCAGTTATTATACCAAAGATATCTCGAAAGTTGTTTGGAAAAAAACCAGAAGTGGTCCACTGACTCGATACAGTATGTGTCAAAATTTAACCGACCATGATTAGTTTATTCAAAATAATTATGTATCATCTTTACTTCTGTTATGGATTAATGATTTAATATTAATTATTTATAATACATAAATATTTTCTCTACTACAATTTATATAAGAGTTATTCTACAAGCATTTGAGCTATATTAATCTAAATAGTTCACTCATACCTCATGAGGAAATTACTTGAATTAGTAACAACCATTGGTCACATTACCAGAGTAAAAGAAATTAATGTAATAGAATTCAAAAAGTAAAGGAGGTTCTTAGTAATGCTGCATTACCCACAAAATTGTGAAAAGACTTTTACAGTAAATTTCTACAAGAGTAAATCTACAGATATTTTAGCTAACAAATCTGTAGACCATTACACTGCCTGAGCAGGATCGACATTGTTCAACCTCATGGTTGAGGTTGGTTGGTTTGACACATTTTTGAAGGTTCGATACCCTTCCTAACGCCAACGATTCTATTTGATTTAACGTCTTGGATAAGGACGAGGGTTTTACCCTTCATTCGTTAAAAATCATACCAGCTACCCACATTAACCTCACCCAGCATTATTATTACTATAATTTACCCATGGGAAATAAATATCTTTACAAATATTACCTCAAACCAGCCTCTATTTTTATAGCCTTCTTATTTTTACAGTTTCTGTGAAGGATATTTTTATAGCTTTTTTATTTGAAAGTAAATATTGTAATCGGAATAATGGATAGACGCAATAGGCTTTGTTTCGACTGAACTTGTGAGAGAGGGCGACCAGGGGCGGGCTGACGTCAAGAGGTGTTCACTAGAGATCGATGAGCGAGACTCCTGAGAGCGATGGTGTGACTCGGGAGTACTAACTGACTTGTCCCTCTTTTCTTAGGTTTATATACGAGTGTTTATCGATGGTACATTCCACATTCCTTGATAGACTTGCTCCTATGATCTGATTATTGTATTATCAGATCATATGAGTTATCTTCAGATTAAGTGGTTCATGTGTCATGTTTTGGCAAGGTGTCACTGTTATCTTCCATAGTCTTTATCTGAAGCCTATGGAATTTCTTACACTGATGTTATTCGCGGATGGCAGTGTTACTGTCCCTATGACACCTCCCCAAGTAACGCGAGCTTTGCCCCTAAAGCGACCTGACCGACCTCCTCACTTTGTCTCTATATTTATTGTTTACATTTTAGTTAATCTACATACATGGGTTTAATATAATGAACATTATTATACATGGTAATTTAAATTTTATAGGTGCAGGTGGGCCCTAGTCCGTCCTTTCTCTGCTTGTCGGTGTCTGTCGTGTTGTTGCTGCCGCTGGTGCTGTGTCGGAGCAGCTTGTTTCGTCTGGAGGTGTGTGCGTGTGTGTTTCTCGGAGGGTCACCCTTGCTTGTAATTTTCTGTGACGTTTTCTCGGTGTTTTTGTCTTAACTTCTGGTGGGCTGTGTCCATTGCGGTGCGGTTATTCTGTTGGGATTCGCCTGAAATTCTGCAGGCGAGGGGTTCCGTTGTTCCCTCCCGTGTTCTTTTTTGTATTTCTCGGTGTTTCTTCCCTATGAGTCATGGCTTTTGTCTGGAATTGGTTGGGTGTTCCGGTGGATTTTAGGCTAAAATGTTGTTGAGCCGGA
Source organism: Bactericera cockerelli (assembly GCA_024516035.1). Taxonomy (NCBI): domain Eukaryota; kingdom Metazoa; phylum Arthropoda; class Insecta; order Hemiptera; family Triozidae; genus Bactericera; species Bactericera cockerelli. Next base: position 35,729,618 of record CM044955.1, on the reverse strand, counting down.
GTCAGATGTTATAGTTGATGTGGCCAATGGGTGGAAGTGGGGTTTGACTGCCGGGCCGGTTGGTGGTGTTGGTGTTGTTTCGCCGCAACGGGTTGTTATTGTCGTTGTTGCTTGTGCTGTATGGTGCCAGATGGGAGTTGGTCTTCTCGTTCCTTCACTAGTGTTTTTCCTGAGTAGGGTGACCATCTTACACACTACCTCCATCCGTTCATGTGCTCTGCTGTCCTTCTTGTTCTTACTGTATGAGTTGTAATTGCTTTTCCGTGACTCGTACAGGCGGTGGTGGGGCTGGGGATTGTTGTTGCTTTGTAGTATTTGGACTAGGGCTTCCCTTTTCTGTATAATCAACAATTATGAAGATAACATGAGAACAAAAATTATATTGTTTTACTCAACTAAATATAAGCAGTATAGGCATATTATAAATTGTGAACAATGTATTATTTTATAGATATCTTTTGTGGTGCATAATATATTGTAAATCTTAGGTATTATAGATCTTAACTATTATAAACTATTATAAATAATATAAATCTTAACTGTGGTGCATAATATATTGTAAATCTTAGATATTATAAATCTTAATTATTATAAATATTATAAATCTTAACTGTGGTGCATAATATTATAAATCCATAATTTTTATGAATAAGGTATCGAAAAACATTATTAGCTATACGGTATTTTAAACATTGTATCAATTACGTACTATGTACTGCAAACTCTATCTATAATATAACATTCGGGTTTAGATAACGTATAACATAAGATTCAAGTATAATATTCAAGGTTACATAAATATATTTTTACTATCTCACTGTACCTGATTTAAATTAGATACTTCTTAATACGTTTTTTTTTTTTTTTTTTTTTTTTTTTTTTTTTTTTTTCTTAGGGATTGTCTGACAATTATCTTTTTTGTAAAAGCTCTTCTTGTCTCGCGATTTACTTTATTCGCTGGTCCATGCATTCAATCCTTTCGTTCATTCGTATTCACACATTCGTTCTGTCACATGCATACCTTGTGTTCCCGGGCCCTGGGAAGCACTGGAGAATTTACTGAAACCATTCATTCTAGTTAATAAGGATACATTCATACTTTTGGAAGGGTGTCTGAAGGAAGGTTTAAAATGGGGGAAGTCGTTACTGCGTTCAAACGTTGACCAGTTTTAGAGTTTCTTTCGGACAAGAAAAGTTCAGATCTATATCCCATGAGCCTAAGGTATGGGTTAGGGTTCCCAGTGTTTGTTTGTTGTTTCGGGCGCCAGGGCTGTTAGCCCGGTATCGGGGACCAACCCCGATTATGAACCTGTATATATACTTACCGTTATTCTCTAGAGTTGTCTTCGTAGAATGGCTTTAATCTTTCTATGTGAACTACATCTTTAAAGTTTTTCTTACTACTAAGTTTGCCTTCAACTTCGTAGTTCACATCTGATACCACTCTTGTGATTGTCAGTGGCCCGTAGTATTTCGGGTCTAACTTGTCCGTTCGGCCTACTTTTCTTGCCGGGTTGTACAACATAACCTTGTCATGTACTTTGAACTTGGTGTCGGATCTTTTCTTGTCGAAATATTGTTTAATCGTTTTTGTTGCTGATTCTAGATTACTCGCGGCTTTTTCTCGCCATTCTTTTATCTTAGTGATTCTTTTATCTTGTGTTTCTGGGTCAGTGTTGGACAGTGCTACGTCTAAGGGAAGTGTGGCCTGTCGTCCGTACACTAGTTCGAAGGGTGAGTATTTCGTGCTTTTGTTCGTGCTGGTGTTGTACGCGAACAAAACTGATGGTAAGCTCTGGTTCCAGTCCTTCTGATCGCTGGAAGTGTAGGCTGCGAGCATGTTGGTTAGGCTTGCGTGGAATCTTTCCACTACGCCTTGTGAAGCTGGGTGATAGGCTGTAGAAAATGATTGAAATGCGCCTATCTGTTCCATTAGATTGGAGATAACTTTCGATCGGAATTGACTTCCTCTGTCGCAGCTTAATTTCTTGAATGCTCCGTGTCTTGTTATTATTTCGTATAAAAAGGTGGCTACTTCTTCGGCTGTGGCGGCTTGTACAGCCTTTGCTTCTGCGTATCTGGTCGCGAAATCTACACATGTGATTATGTACTTACTTTTGTCGAAGGCTCTTACGAATGGTCCGACTATGTCTATGCATATGTGTTCGAATGGTTGACTTGGGGCTTTGATGGGCTGCAAGAGACCATTGGGGTGTTTGCTTGATCCTCGTTTCATATGCTGACAGTCGGGACATGACCTGACGTATTCTTCTATGTCGTTATACATGTTTTCCCAGAAATAACGTGTTTTTAATTTCAGCATGCATTTATCTCTTCCTAGGTGTGCTCCTGTGAGTGGGGAGTCGTGGACGCTATTCAGGATTTCGGGTCTAAGGTTGCGCGGTATTACTGTCACTTTGTAACTTTGACCGTTATGGTTTATATTTTTATATAGAATGCCTTTTTCTAGGATGTACCTTCTGACCTTTCTTCTGATGTTTCTTTTTGCTTCTGGATTATTAAAGGCTTTTATAATTTCTGCTAGTTCTGGGTCTTGCATCTGCAGGTTATCCATATTTTCTAATCTGATGTTAAAACATGGAATTTCCTCCTCTTCTATGTTGTACAACAGGCTGTCTGTTGGTGTTCTGCTTAGGGCATCCGCTGCCGTGTTCAGCTTTCCTGCCTTGTGCACTACGTCGAAGTCAAATTCGCTTAATCTAAGTACGAATCTCATGAGTCTTGATGATGGGTTCTTGATATTGTTCCAATACCGTAGACTGGCATGGTCCGTGATTACTGTGAACTTGGTTCCCCACAGGTAATTTCTGAATACTGTGGTTCCGAAAACTAGTGCGAGCATTTCTTTCTCCGTTGTGAAATATTTCAGTTCTGCTCCCCTTAAATTCCGTGATGCATATGCCACGACGTTCCCTGTGCCTGCCTTGTCGTTGGGGCCTCTTTGTTGAATAATAGCTCCAACACCATAGTCTGATGCGTCGATGACCAATTCTGTTTCCAGGGCAGGATTGAAGTGGCGTAGAACTGGTGCTGTGAGGAGCTTTTCCTTTATGAGTTGGAATTCTTTTTCGTGCTCCGTTTTCCACTGGAACTTAGCATTCTTCTTCGTGAGTTCCTGTAGGTTTTTGGTTAGTTGTGCGTACTGTGGAATAAACATTCGGTAATAATTAGATAGTCCTAACCAACTTCGAACTTGTTTGACTGTTTTTGGTCTGGGGAAGAGCTTAACGCTTCTTAGCTTTTCTTCGTCGGGAGCTATGCCTTCTGCTGAGACCATATGTCCCAATACTTTGATTAAGTTCTTTCCGAACATACATTTTTCTGGTTTAACTTTTAGATTTACCTCTCTTAATCTCTGAAACACTTTTCTTAGGCTAATTAGGTGAGATTCAAAATCTGAATCTGCCACTAGCCAGTCGTCTACGTACACTAACACGGTGTTCCATAAGAGTCCTTTGACTGCGTCGTACATCGCCTTTTGACATATACTAGGGCTAGATTTCAGGCCGAAAGGGAGTACGTTATATTCGTGCAGCGCGTTACTGGTGGCAAAAGCTGTCTTATGTTTGTCTTCCTCTGCTAATGGAATTTGCCAGAAACAATTTTTCAAATCTAAACACGTGAAAAATTTAGCTCCATTCAGGTGGTTTAAGAAGTCGTCTGTTCTCGGCATCGGAAATTTGTAGTCGGTTACCTTTTTGTTCAGCAATCTGTAATCAACGCAAAATCTGGGATCCTTGTTAGACTTTTTAACCAATACTACGGGTGTTGAATATGGGGATTGAGATTCTCTTATGACTCCAGCTGTTAACATTTTGTTGACATGGCTCTCGATTAATTCCCTTTCTTTATGTGCTGTTCTATATGGAGGACGCGCCACTGGTATGTCGTCCTCGAGTAAAATTCTGGCCGGGGGTACTCTGGCGTTCCCCGCTGGAATTTCATGTTCTGCGGAAAAAATATCTACATACTCGGTTAATAATTTCTTAAGTTGTAATCTTTGTGTCTTATTAAGGTTATCTGCTATGTTGAACTTGATTGTGCTATTCACCTTATTGTTTACACTTGTATTATGGTCTAGTTCAGATGATACTAACAAAGTATTACTGTATATCCTATTGTTCTGAGTATAGATATCGGCGGTAACCTTGCGATAATCCTGAGTGTATACTATTTTATTGTTATGATAAATAATGCTGACTTTGTATTTTACTAGAAAGTCTGTGCCAAGGACAATGCAAGGTGTGAAATTTCTGATTACGTAGAAATCTTGAATAAGATAGTCTGAATTTTTATCAATGAAAAACTTTAATCTCGCGATACCTGACACGGTCATTTTTTCGTTGTTTGCTGCAATGACTTTCCTTATATTACAGTTTCGGACATTTTTGGGGTTAACCAAACTTTGATCGATGATTGAAATTGCACTCCCAGAGTCTAGAATAGCCCTGTGAGTGTTGTCGCCTTCGAATATTTTAATGGTAGTTAGGCCTGTTGGTTTTGGTCCGACCAGGCTGTAGCTGGGGGATTTAAGGTACTTCGTGGCTCGTTTACCCCTCCTTGATGAGCCACGACCCCGTTTCCCGAACGTTTTGTTGTTTGACCAAAGTTTTTTTCTAGTTCTACAAAATCTTGCTAAGTGTCCTATTTTATGACAGTTAAAACATGTAGGTCGACCGTCTCCAGTTCGACCATTATCCCTGTACCTGGGTTGAAATGGGCGTTTCTGTGAATAATTCGATTCTAAATTTCTAAGTCTCTCTAGGATTTCGTCCTGTCGGTTTTTGTCATAGTTATTTTGTTTATTATGATTTATGAAGTTACATTGATTAAGTTCTACCTCTGTATTTCGAATGTCGACCATTCGGTTTACCCCGTTTATTTTCTTGATATTGTCTATCACTTGAACTAAAGTGTCGTCACCTCTTAACATGACTGTTTTCAGCATATCTAGGGGTAAGCCATCCAGTAGAAATTCTTTAATTCTATCGGACGGCATAAGCGGATCTATTTTTGAACATAAGGTTAAAATGTCCTGGATATATGCCATTGTTGGTTCATCGTCTGTTTTGAATTTCCTACTTTTAAGTTTTATTAATAAAATCCGTTTTTCTATATCTTCTTCGAAAGCTGTTTTGATCAATGTTACTACGTCTTCCCAAGTATGGTGTTCTTTAATGTTATAATTGTACCAGTCCGACGCAGGTCCTTCGAGGTAACATGGAAGAACTGTTTTTCTAATGTTTCCAACCCACCCGTTTACTTGACACGCTAACCTGTATTTTTCAAGAAAATCGCTAATATTTTCACCGAATTTAGCTGAAAATGTAATTGGTTTTAACGTGGGAGTTTTCGGTTTTAAAAATTGGGTCTTGGTGTACTATGTTTTGTGTTACTGGGCATGTTATACTTGCTGGACCTGAACATGACGTACTCTGTTCTGTTAGGTGGCGAGTGTTATCCAGGCTCACTAGTGGTGCTGTGTTTGATGACTGTGCAGTGGTGGTCGTTGATGTGGGAGTAGATGTTATGTTTAAAAAACTTTTTGTATTTAGGGTTTCTCGGTAGCTTATGTATTTTTGTAAAAGTTCTTTGAATCTGTCTGAAAGTGATTTAAGCAATATCTTCTGTTCTTGCGAACATTCCGGAAATTTACTTATTCGAGATTTGTAATGTAAGTATCTCGTCTCGATTTGTCTGTAATTTGTTGATCCGTCAGCGAGTCCTTCAAAGAGTGTATTCAAATTATCTAGTCCCCTTTCTATTCTTTCTAACTCCGCCTCCAAATTTGGTAGTTGTTCTGGGGCCAACTGGGCGACCTCTTTGTTTTTATTTTTACTGAGCATTCGACGAAGGTCGTCGAGTTTTTCTGTGCCTTTTAGGGTTTCCCCTCTTAAAGCTAGCTCGTATTGTACCTCTTCCATGGTTAGTGTATAAATATCGAAAATTAGTTTAGCCATTTTAAATTACTGTTAATAAAACGAAAGGTCAACAAATTCAGTCTTCTAGTCTATAGGCAGGGGTCACAACGTTATGTCAACAAAAATCTGGTTTGTCTATAAAATCACTATGAAAACTAACGTGTACTTACCTAATAGATGAAGGATTCTGGGTTCTGTAATCGGAATAATGGATAGACGCAATAGGCTTTGTTTCGACTGAACTTGTGAGAGAGGGCGACCAGGGGCGGGCTGACGTCAAGAGGTGTTCACTAGAGATCGATGAGCGAGACTCCTGAGAGCGATGGTGTGACTCGGGAGTACTAACTGACTTGTCCCTCTTTTCTTAGGTTTATATACGAGTGTTTATCGATGGTACATTCCACATTCCTTGATAGACTTGCTCCTATGATCTGATTATTGTATTATCAGATCATATGAGTTATCTTCAGATTAAGTGGTTCATGTGTCATGTTTTGGCAAGGTGTCACTGTTATCTTCCATAGTCTTTATCTGAAGCCTATGGAATTTCTTACACTGATGTTATTCGCGGATGGCAGTGTTACTGTCCCTATGACAATATCAAATAAGGTTACAATCTTAAGCAATAATGTTACCGAGACAGACAGATCAGCAATAAATAATTAAGGTGAAACCATGATTTTCAATGCAAGCAGGTTGTTAGTTGTTGTTAAGGCTATTGAATAAACTTTCAAAAATGGCAAGATCCTGTTTTTGCTGAAATGCACATTGCAATTAAACGTTATTTGAAAAAAGTTGTTCTTAACCCCTAACTGTATGTTTTTTTTTTCAGTAAAAATTATATGTTTTAGTTTAACAGCTCTGGATAAAGGGAAAAAATTCAATTTCCCCTAAACTGGTTTTACTTAAAAGCAGTAATAATTGTAACAAATCTACTTACTAATATAAAAATACTCGCACATTACTAATGGAATTACTAATATAATAATAATAATATCGTCTTATTTATACTGTCCGATTAGGACTATTTAAAGTTCAATTATTCCAGCAGTGAGCCCAAGACATGTTATTCTGTAGTAAAAATCACAAATGGGAATATAACTTAGCATGTTCTGTCTGGGTTTCGAACCCATGGACTCAGGTCTCGTTGGATGTCCTTTCTAACGCCAACGATTCTATTTGATTTAACGTCCCGGATTGGGACGGGGATTTTACCCTCCATTCGCTGGGACTCATACCAGCTACCCACATTAACCTCACCCAGCCTGGGTAGGGTCAGAAATGCAAGCCTTACATGAACGCATGGAACATTTTTTTTTCGATTTTTTTTCGAAAAGTCTGCCCCAGCCGGGAGTTGAACTCGAGAACTCTAGACTACGGTCACTAGTCACAACCATTACGTCATGGAGGCTGGTACAATTTAAATAGTTGAAGAAAAAAAAACTTTGAAAGCATTAGAACCATCAAAAGGTTAATCTGTAGCCGAGGCATGTCTGACAAATTTACATTCTTATTCGTCGGGAGAGAAGTACAATCTGACCTTAATCTGACTGTCTGGGGCAAGCCGAGGCCGAGCTCCAGACAAAAAATTTTTGTACAAGCATATGCCAATTAATCTGTAGATACAGGACGGATGACAAGTTCATACCTTTTAGGAACGATACATACCTTACATAATCAACTTAAAGATGAACTTATGGATGTGACATATGGATGTAACATTATGTTTAACTGGTAAGCCATCACCCGCTTTGAGGACCGAGGCATGGCTGTGAAAGCAAAAAGTTCTTTTTCACCAATGGCAAGTGTTGTAGTGAGAATTTCGAACAATCCTGTCTTATTGCACATCTAGACTATAAGACAAAGCTACCTATCAAATTTCAGCTTCCTAGGACTTACCAGTTCAGAGAAACAGTGATGATCAGTCAGTCAGTCAGTCAGTCATGACTTTGACATTTATATATTAAGATTTGTAGAAATAATTTAACTTGTATTTTTAAATTTATTTTATCATTAACATGGTATTTGTAATGCTAAATTTTCCTAGCAATATGACCATCCTGTATGGAGAACCTCTACACTTTGTCCGTGAACGATAAATTTTAAGGAAATGGAATGTCCCCCCATCTCTCGTAACCTCCAATTATTACTCTTAAGACTATTTTCTCTATACAAATTTTCCTTTAAATACTGACTGAATTGTAATGTTTAATCACAGTTTAACGATTGTGTTTCAAGTTTAAACATCACTTTAAATAAACATCACTTCAATTTTAAATAAATACCTAGTAAAAGTAGAAAATGTCTACCTCAATTAAATTACAAGTTCGTCCTGAGGGAAAGCAGGACCTACCAAATATTGGATACTTCATCAAGAAAAACTTCGTCGGATCAAAGGTTGGTGAGTTTTATTTATTTTCATAACATAAATATATAAATAAATTTATTTATTTATTTATTTCTTACAAGGGTGGAGTATACTACTATTTCACCCAGAAATGTGTTTCTTTGTGTTATTATATCACAATTTTAGTGGGTAGCACAGAATTATAGGACTTTTCTATATCTGTTGAATATTGTATTCATTAAAAACGCCTATTCAATTTCGTATATACAATGTGCTACAAATTCTAGGTTCATTGTTTGTATTGTAAAATGTTAGGTTAGGATTTTTTTCCTTGTAGTAGTGTGCTTTTCTTTCCAAAATATATTCATTCATCTCGTCGCAATAAATTGCCCATTAATTTTCGCGAGTTTGTCTTTACTTTTTTAGTTTTAGTTATACAGTCCACTAATACCGTACAATATCTTTAATATCCCAATATCTTATTTTTGCCTATAATTCCACCACTGGTCACTGCTAACATTAAAGCAGCTACTCATTTTTCCTCACGAGGTATGAGTGGACCCTGAACACTCAAGTACAGAGCAGAAAAAATCCTGGCCCGCTGAGGATCAAACCCAGGTCACTGTGCGTGCAATGCCTAATGCGCTAACTCACTCTGCCACGGTGACTACTAATTTTCAAAATCACCTATCTCAGCTAATAAGATTGCTCAGAAACAAGACCATTACGTTATAGCTCTGTTCCACGGCAATAATTCCTTCTTAAGAAATACATTGATACAGCACTCCCATAAGGCTTAGTGTACATAAACTGAAGTCATATTTCAAAGCCCCCATGTAGGTTTAGGTACCAGTTGATAATATAGAAAAAGCCTCCATGAGGTCCTACGGTGCTCAACATGTTAACTATCAGGCTGTTAGCCGCTGTAGTACAGAGCAGAAAAAAATCCTGGTCCGCTGGGGATCGAACCCAGGTCACCTTTCATAATTGGTCAATTTTCAAAATCACCTATCTCAGCTAATAAGATTGCTCAGAACAAAGACCATCACGTTATAGCTCTGTTCTTCTTCTTCTTTTACTCTGTCTTATCCCGCTCAAGCAGGGTCGATGTTGTTCAACCTTATGGTTGAGGTTGATTGGTTTTAGCACATTTTTTACGGCTGGATGCCCTTCCTAACGCCAACAATTCTATTTGATTTAACGTCCTGGATTAGGACGGGGGTTTTACCCTCCATTCGCTGGGAATCGTACCAGCTACCCACATTGACCTCACCCAGCATGGGTAGGGCCGGTAATGACAGCCTCACGTGTTTGGATGGAACAGAATTTTTATCGAAAAGTCTGCACCAGCCGGGAGTTGAACTCGGGAACTCTGGACTACGGGCAGTAGTCACAACCATTACGCCACGGAGGCTACGTTATAGCTCTGTTCCACGGCAATAATTCCTTCTTAAGAAATACATTGATACAACACCCCCATAGAGGCTTAGTGTACATAAACTGAAGTCATATTTCAAAGCCCCCATGTAGGTTTAGGTACCAGTTGATAATATAGAAAAAGCCTCCATGGGGTACTACGGTGCTCAATGTGTTAACTATCAGGCTGTTAGCCGCTGTAGTACAGAGCAGAAAAAATCCTGGTCCGCTAGGGATCGAACCCAGATCACCATGCATGCAATGCCTAGTGTGCTAACTCACTCTGCCACGGTGACCGCTAACATAAATATATATATTTTTTTCTAACATAAATTTATAAAAAAAATTATTATTATTATATTTTATGTTTATTTTTTCATTATTATTATTATTTTTTTTTTTTGATACAGAATGTTTCACTATAGTTGAACATCTTAAATACTCAAAGTGTTTTTGAAAAATAAACATGTTTCGGGTACATCCTAATTATACAATTTCTATCATCCCAAAAAAAAAAAAAAAAAAAAAAAAAAAAAAAAAAAAAATTTATAGTAACGAACTATTTGTACCGAGCGAGGCACAAGGAACTCAAGGAACACAAAAAAAAAAAAAAAAAAAAAAAAAAAAAAAAAAAAAAAAAATTCTTTTTTTTATATAGTAACGAACTATTTGTACCGAGCAAGGCACAAGGAACTCAAGGACACAAAAAAAAAAAAAAAAAAAAAAAAAAAAAAAAAAAAAAAAAAAAAAAAAAAAAATTCTTTTTTTTATATAGTAACGAACTATTTGTACCGAGCAAGGCACAAGGAACTCAAGGAACACAAAAAAAAAAAAAAAAAAAAAAAAATTCTTTTTTTTATATAGTAACGAACTATTAATTTGTACCGAGCAAGGCACAAGGAACACAAAAAAAAAAAAAAAAAAAATTTATATAGTAACGAACTATTTGTACCGAGCAAGGCACAAGGAACTCAAGGAACACAAAAAAAAAAAAAAAAAAAAAAAAAAAAAAATTCTTTTTTTTATATAGTAACGAACTATTTGTACCGAGCAAGGCACAAGGAACTCAAGGAACACAAAAAAAAAAAAAAAAAAAAAAAAAAAAAAAAAAAAAAATTCTTTTTTTTTATATAGTAACGAACTATTTGTACCGAGCAAGGCACAAGGAACTCAAGGAACACAAAAAAAAAAAAAAAAAAAAAAAAAAAAAAAAAAATTCTTTTTTTATATAGTAACGAACTATTTGTACCGAGCAAGGCACAAGGAACTCAAGGAACACAAGAAAAAAAAAAATTATAGTAACGAACTATTTGTACCGAGCGAGGCACAAGGAACTCAAGGAACACAATTTTTTTTTTTTTTTTTTTTTTTTTTATTTTTATTTTTTTTATTTTTTTTTTATTTTTATAGTAACGAACTATTTGTACCGAGCAATGCACAAGGAACTCAAGGAACACAAAAAAATAATAATAATAAAAATAAAAAAAATTACAGGATGATTTTATTATTATTTATTATGTTTAATTTTTTTTTTTTTTATTATTATAGTAACAAACGATTTGTACCGAGCGATGCACAAGGAACTCAAAAACTTTTTTTATTTTTTTTATTATTTTATTTTTTTTTATTTTTTTTTTTTCGAAAACTGAATTTTTGTTGGACACCTTGTATATTAATTTAATTTAATGTTCTGTTTAAATTCTAATTTCAGAAAATTAGCCAGGGAGAAGATTGCATAATCTTCTCATTACCGTACCCAATTGGGAAAGGCCTAATCAACAAACGGCTGATCCCAATATCAAAAATAATTTCGAACATTGATGTTGAGTACATCCAACTCAAAGAAGACGAGGAGAGGGATCTCGGAAGATTCTTGATCCGAATGAGAAGACCGCGATCCCGATCAACATCTCCCTCGTCATCTGCTTCTTCTTCTTCTTCATCCAACTCTTCAGTTGAAGATTGGGTAAAGAAGAAGAATAATTCGAATCGTGAAGTAAAAAGTGTAACAGGAGTTAAAGCTCCTGTTAAAACAAGTGATAATAAAATTGAAAAGAAACATTATAAATCTATAAAGAAAATGAAAAAATGATAATATCATAAAAATAATAAAATTTAAATTAATGGCGAACACTCCCAATATTAACAATAATTTTAATATATTTTTTTAATTAAAGTAGAATTAATTAATTTTTAATTAAAAGCCATAGTTCTTCTTTGACATGTTCTTATTTATTAGAAATAAATTTTAATAGTATTTTTAAATTTTAATGGTCAAAACTATATTGAACACTGATGTTGGGTACATTCATATTAGAGAAGACAAGGAATTATCCAATAGGGAAAGGCTTAATCACCAAAAGGCTGATCCCAATATCGAAAATAATATCAAATATCGATGTTGAGTACATCCAACTGAAAGAGGACGAGGAGAGGGGTCTTGGAAGATTCCTGATCCGAACGAGGAGACCTCAATCCCGATCAACACCTCACTCGTCATCTACTTTTTCATCATCCAACTCTTCAGTTGAAGATTGGGTAAAGAAGAAGAATAATTCAAATCGTGAAGTAAAAAGTGTAACAGGTAAAAAGTGTAAAAAGTTAAAGCTTCTGTTAAAACAAGTGACACTAAAATCGAAAAGAAACATTATAAATCTTTGAAGAAAATGAAAAAGTAATTGGAGTGGAATTAATTAACTTAATATTAAAAGTCATAGTTCTTCTGTTAATAAATTGCAGAGAAATGTTACGAAAATTGAAATTTTGTAAGAATTGTAAGTTGTATTTCTCAAAAAGAAACCATTTTAATGTATGTGAAAATTTAAAAATGAATTCTAACTGTGAAAAATTGATTTCAGCATTAAAAAACAGTATAGTTGTTTATAACATAAAAAATTCAAAGTATAAGAATGTTGAACTTTTTTTAAGAAAGTATTGTAAAAAATTTTTTTTGGACAAAACAGCAGAATTATTAAAAGAAAGGTATAGTTTCAAATTTAATGTTTATTTTATATGTCATTACAAAAAAATTGGTGATTTGTATATTCAAAGAGAATTTAATTTTAAAACAAAGAATTTTATTATAACAAAAAGTGTTGATTTAGAGGAGACATGGTTTGAAATTGTAGATAAATTAAAACGAGAAATGGTAGACTTTGAGGTTCAAGGTAGTGGCTGGACTTTGAGCTCTATTGATTCTCTTCAGCTACGGTATTCCGTCTATCAACCAATTAAAGGTAGTTCATATATCCCACTCCCCAAACAAATTAAGAAGACACGATCAATAATAAATTTTAAAAATAGAGATGATTTTTGTTTTATATATGCCATCCTCTCCAAACATGTTAAAAAGATTAAATCAAAAAAAAGCTTTGAACCATATATGAATATGTACAACTGGGATAATCTTAAATGGCCTATGTGTGTTGACAACATAAAAACATTTGAGTGTCAAAATCCTCACACTAGTGTTAATGTATTTTTTATTGAAGATGATGCATATATTAAACCTTACCGCTTGTCAAAAAAAACAAAACATGATCATTTTGATTTGTTACTATTAATTAATCAAAATAAGTCACACTTTACATATATTAAAAATTTTGAGAGATTAATAGCTCCACAGCTGCCTATGAGTATTAAAAAATTAAAAAAAAAGATACGTGTGTGTAAGAAATGTATTTTACCCTTCTTAACAGAAAAAAGTTTAGTTTTACACAAATGTTTATCAAAAACTATAACAAATTTTTCAATAAATAATACTATCCCTATAAAATTAAAACTTTCAAGATCATTATTCATATTTGAGTATCCAAATCATTCTTTTAAAAATTGTATTTTATATGGCTCAGACAAAATGTCTAAAACTTATGATTGGACTGGTCTGGAAGAGTATTCAACAATACAACAAGTTGTGAGTTTTGAAAAAAAAAATGATATATCAATCAACTTATTCGGTCTTGATGATAGAAAAAAAAACATTATTATAATAAAATCATGTTTACTGGAAAAGACAGTACATTTTGATCTTCTCTTAACAACAAATGATGAGGGTATTTCATATTTCTCATATATAAAAGACTTAAATAAATTTCTTTTCCGTTTTATTTCGAAATCAAAAAACAGAAAATATATTTGTAAATTATGTTTTAGTAACTTTTCTAATCCAGAGTATTTAGATTCCCATAAAAAAGATTGTATATTAAATCCTCCGGTAATTGCACAGATGCCAGTAAAAGGTGAAAATATTTTAAAATTTAAAAATTTTCAAAACGAGCAGCATATCCCCTTTGTCATATATTTAGATTTCGAATGTTTGTTATTGAAAGTTGATACTTGTGAACCATCCCCAAGCAAATCATTTTCTGTTCAGTTTCAAAATCATAAACCGTATGCTTTTGCATATTACATAGTTAGTACTGATGAAAAAAAAAATAAATTTGTATCATACACGGCTGAGAGTGAATCGGATGATGTAGTACAAATCTTTTATGATAACATTGTGAGAGATGTTAAAGAAATAGATGATTACTATCAACAAGTTCAACCCCTCAACTTAACAATTGATGATTATGAAAGGTTTGAAAATACAACAAAATGTGAGCATTGTTTTTGCTCCTTTAATGAAAAAAATATTAAGGTTCGTGATCATTATCATTTTGATGATGGTAACAAGACTGGACGTTTAAGAAAAATTCTCTGTCAAACATGTAATTTGAATTTTCAGAGGGCAAAATTTGTTCCAATATTTGCTCATAATCTTTCCGGTTATGATGGACACTTATTATGTAAAGGATTAGGTTATGATGATAAACCTATTCACATAGTGCCAAGCACAAGTGAAAAATACATTTCCTTTAGTAAACGTATTACAAATAATATATCCTTACGCTTTGTGGATACTTTTAGATTCATGGCAAGCAGTTTAGATGCATTAGTAAAAACTTTACCAAAAAATAATTTGAAACATATAAACAAATATTTTCGTAAACCGAAATATGTCAACCTTATGATGAGAAAAGGAGTGTTTTGTTATGATTACTTAGATGATTTTGAAAAGTTGAATGAAACGGAACTTCCAAGGATAGAAGATTTCTATTCTAAACTCTATGATCAGAATATTACAGATGATGATTATCAACATGCTTTGAATGTTTGGACATGTTTCAAATGTAAAACATTAAAAGACTACTCTAATTTATATCTTAAATCTGATGTTCTACTGCTTACTGAAGTTTTTGAATCGTTTCGAAATTTATGTCTTGAAATTTATGAGCTAGATCCTGCTTGGTACTATAGCATACCGGGATTGGCTTTGGATGCTATGTTGAAAAAAACTAATGTTGAAGTTGAACTTCTGACTGATATTTCAATGTATATATTCTTTGAACGAGCTATCCGCGGAGGAATCAGTCAATGTGTACATAGGTATGCAGACTGTAATAATCCATACTTAGGATCAAAGTATGATGCAGAACAGGCAAATTCATACTTGACATATGTCGATGCTAACAACCTTTATGGTTATGCAATGTGTAAAAAACATCCTCAAAAAAATTTTGAGTGGCTCTCCGCAAGTGAGATACACACAATTGAAAAAACAATCTATGATTTGAATGAAGATGATGATATAGGATACTTTTTAGAAGTTGATGTTGAGTACCCATCACATCTTCATGATATGCATAATGACTTACCATTTTTATGTGAAAAAAAGAAACCAATGAATTCGAAGAGTGACAAATTACTCACAACATTAGAACCTAAGGTCCGATATGTAACTCACTATCTTATATTACAACAGGCCTTAGAAAATGGTTTAATTTTAAAAAAAGTTCACAGAGGATTAAAATTTTTTCAAAGTAAATGGATAGAACCATATGTCATTTTAAATTCGGATTTGCGCAGGAGGACATCTTGTGAATTCCGTAAGAGTTTTTATAAGCTAATGGTCAACTCAGTGTTCGGAAAGCTCATGGAGGGGGTAAGAAATAGATTAAATTGTAGATTAGTTACAAAATGGGAACAGGTTAGAAGAATAATTGCAAAACCCACGTTTTTAGATTTCACCATTTTTAATGAAAATCTTGTTCTTATGAAAATAATGCAGCAAAAAATAAAGTTTAACAAATCTATTTTCGCAGGAGCATCAATATTAGAACAGAGTAAAATTAAAATGTATGATTTCCACTACAATGTTATATGTAAAAAATTTGGTTTTGACAAAGTCAAATTATTATACATGGATACTGACAGCTTTTTTTATAAAATTGAGACTGAAGATATTTATAAATCATTTAGAAAAATAAAAAAACATCTTGATACTAGTGATTATCCTTCAGATCATTTTAGTGGTCTTCATAGCAATAAAAATAAAAAAGTTGTTGGAAAATTTAAGGATGAACTTAATGGTGCTATACTATATAAATTTGTTGGATTGGCAAGCAAACTTTATGCATACAAATTGGAAGATAATTCTGAACACAAAAAAGCCAAGGGGGTAAAAACTTACATAACCACTCATCATATTAATTTTGAGAATTACATTGAATGTTTAATTGAGGAAAAAGATATGTACAGAAAAATGAATAATATTGTTTCTAAAGAACATAATATAATGACAGTTACAACAAATAAACGAGTACTGTATTTTAAAGACGACAAACGATTCCCCCTTCCTAACAAAATTGATACATTAGCTTATGGTCACTATAAAATTGATAAATATATGAACAGTACTTCATAAAAGCTTGTTCAGAAGAGACGTTTGTTTCCCAGTCAAGTATAATATAAAATAGAATAAAATATTGTTTTATTAATTTGAATAGTATAATTATCACAATTTAACCAAACTCAATTTTTATAACAACATGGAACATTACATTTTTCGATTGAATTCTTTCAAAAATCATGAAAATAAATTTAAAGTAAAATGTGAAGATTTAGCCTTAGCAGGATTTTATTATTCAGGAGTGAGTGATGAAGTTATATGTTTTAAATGTGGTTTAAGACTTTTTCAATGGAAAATAGGTGATGATCCAACTGCTGAACATGATAAATATAGTTTAAAATGTTTTGATACGGGCTGTTGTAAGGAAAGTGTACAAATTTGTCTAACAGTAACTAATTTCAGTAATAAACTTGATCAAATACGTTTTATAAGAAGAATAATGCAGAATGATAACTATCGAGAGCTATTCCATCAAGAAAGTAGAGAAGCTTTGAATGATACTTTTGATAAAGTAATGAAGAAAATGGAAGGTAGAATATTGAACTATGTGAAACATAATCATATAGTTGGATTATGTTTACTTGCAAATTGTAACAATCATAATAAGTCATACCCTCTTCCTTGTAATTGTGAATGGCTAACACAACGAATTAATCTCATTATCTATCACTTGGGAAATTACTATCATTATATGATGAAAGAGAGGGATGACTATTATGATATATAAATGTATCACAAAGCTTTAAGTTGTTAGTTCTCTTGTTTACCTTAATCATATTGTGTGACAATAAGTAAATCGTTTTTTTTCTTCCCCTTATAAAATGATTGTTATATGTGATGTACAATTTTTTAGAAATAACGATAACTCCATTATTTTAAAGAGTTTTTCATGTTGCGAACTATTTAATAGTAATGATATTATAGATCATTTTGTGTTTAAACCACCATTCCCGTTCAGCGATCTTAATCTTACAAGACGGGCTGAGGCACGTCATGTAACACATTTTTATCATCATATCAATTGGGATGAAGGTTTTATACCTTACAATGATATGTCTGCATTACTTCGATCGTATTTATCTAATGCTACAGAAGTAATTGTTAAGGGTGATGAAAAAGTTAAATTTATCAATTCTGTTCTACATAAAAATTTATGTTATGATGTTGAAAAACTAAATTGTCCTAAGTTGAAGGATTTGAAAGCTGGATATTCCTTCTTTTCATCACCACCTGTTAGCAGTTTGAATGTTAAGGTTCTAAGAACCTGGTTGAATAATTTGTTTAAAAATTCAATGGAACGAGTTGATTCTTCAATAAAATCGTTTAACTCCTCTGAACTATCACTCATGAAAAGTCATGATATCTATTTCTTACCAGCTCATTTTCTTATCGATAAAATGGAGAGAGATAATTTGAAAAATTGTTTGAAATTTTTACCACCCCATTTGGCAAATGATATTTCCATTAAAAAATATGTTTACTCTGATGATGGGTGGGATGAACCAGATTTGAATTGGGGTTCAGCATGAAATCATGTTAAAAAATGTTTCTGTTTTATATAAACTAGAATTGTTTAATCATGTTCATACATGTTTATTTCATAAATACGTGTAATCTTCTTTATAACATATCTCTTATTATCTTTGATATTAAGAAACACGATTGTTCAAGGTTATTGTATAGCAAAGAGAACATGTTAAAACATGTTTTTGCTTTAAATAAACTTGTATTGTTGAATAATCATTTATATACCTGTTTTTCTATAAACATATTTTATCTTGTTTAAATTCTATCTTTTTTATCTTTGTCATTTAGAATCATGATTGTATATATAGTCAATAAGAACATAAACTTTTTGTTTAAATATTAATATTATAATACTATATTCACATTCTAATCATAAAAACATGTTTTTCTTTACATCTTAAATTTTATTTCAGATCTGATATAGGTAGCCATTGATTTTCATCATTGTTAAATCCTAAATATTTAACTAACACTTTGTTCCCACGCTTTTTTAAAATCTTTTCAATTAGATATACATTGGCATGGTTGGTTGCTAAAAGTTCTTGTTCATAGAATGCACCTTTGATGGGATTTTTTTTTAGATCTTCAATATAATATACCCGTGGAAAAGTTTTACCAACTTTTATTATTTTAAACAATTCATTGCTCCAGTTTGGTAAATAACCTTTATCAAAAACTTGTTTCTGTTTTGAAATTCGAACAATACTACCAACATTAAATTTTGGTTTACCTTTAATTACTTGTTTTGGTTTATTTAATCGTAAGAAAACAGAAGCTTCATTATGATTATTAACATCTTTGGGTGCTAAATTTATTGTACGATGTCTGGAACTGTTATAAATATTTACCAATTTTGGAAGTAATTTAACCCATTTATGATTACCCTGAACACCGAATTCAATCCACATCTTTGATTTAAGTGTACGATTGAATCTTTCAACAATTGCAGCTTTGATATTACTGAAAGTTG
Source organism: Bactericera cockerelli (assembly GCA_024516035.1). Taxonomy (NCBI): domain Eukaryota; kingdom Metazoa; phylum Arthropoda; class Insecta; order Hemiptera; family Triozidae; genus Bactericera; species Bactericera cockerelli. The sequence continues at coordinate 35,710,686 of CM044955.1, read as the reverse complement.
TATAATGAATGATGTTATACTTCTTCATCAACATTTGAAAAGGTTTTCCCATAAATTCTGTTCCATTGTCTGATTGAACATGCTTTGGTATTCTTGATTTAGATAATTTTTTAAAAATATTTTCCATCTCCTTTGCAACTTCTACAGATGATTTCGATTTTAAGGCTGAACAATAAGCAAATTTTGAGAAACAATTTATGCAGGTAAGTATATACTTGTAATTATTATTATCATTAGCATATGGTATCATTTCAACTAAATCAACTTGAAATAAATCTGACAATCCTCTTAAAATTGTGTGACGTCTTGGATATATTCTGCGAGCAGGAGAATGTAATTCTTCAACAAGTTTTCTTTTCTCAATTTTCTTCATTATCAATTAACCAGAACCAGAATATTGTTTTCTAAATTCATTAGTACCCATATTTTTATAGTCTACAAATGGTTTTACAATTGTCGGTTGTATTTCCGTACCCCCAGCAATCATATCAAATGAAGTTGCAAATTCCATGTCTTCTTCAGATGTAATATCTTTCTTCATAGGACTTTCATTTTTTATATTATCTTTACTTACACCACTAATTTTTTTATTGATTTCCATGATTTTACTATTAAGGGTATTAGTTATTCTAACAGCTAGATCATTTATTTTTTTCTTTTCATTTTCAACATGTTGATCAATGGAAGATTTTAATTGTATATAATCTTCATCAGTTTTTTTACGTAATAAGTAAATATCCTGGATATTTTTTTCGATTGATTTTTTAATGTCACCGCTTATGAAAATAATGTCATCCAACGAACTGGTTATTATATTTATTTTACTTTCTGAAATCTCCCATTTCTCTTCAAATATCTTTTTTGAAACATAACGATTTTGAATATCATGCAAACTTTGCATAACATTTTCATTAGATGTAGTTATATCATTTTTTATGTTATTTAATATTATATCATTTTTTTCTTTTTCTACAAAACTATTTTTATATGCTTTAGAAATAAAATGATCTTTCAGTTTTTCTATTTGTCCATTTGATGGAATTTTTCCATAGTCTAATTTAATATTTTTAACTTCTGAAAATAATTTTTGATAGTTTGAAATAATTTCAGAAAGCTCGTTTGACGATTTTCTTTTCCAAGCTTTATTAAATGTATGATGGAGTTCACTTTCCCCAAAGTAGTTTCTTAAATGTTTCATAACTCTATTAATGTATAATAATGATAGAAAACGCATACTTTTATACTTATTTATATATTATTTTTATTTCTTGTAACTATCTATTACATTACTTTTTGTATAGTATTTGTTAAAGGATACAATTTAATTAATGAATCATGTATTATTAAAGCGAACAGGGTTGTATTGTCTGGTGCTTGTTTTGCAAGTTCATATTCTACACGAATATCAACTGTGCTAGAATGTTTCCATAATTCTGATTGTCTACTTGTATCCACAATACATAATGGTGCCTCATTTTTAAAACTTTCAAAATCTAAAAATGGTTCCCCAATTTTATTATAATATGATTCTTGAAATGAACAATACATGAGGTATAAAATTAAGTACCTACTCTTATCCATATCTAGATTTAAACTTTCATATGGATATGAATCTGAATTAAGATATACTTTTAAATTTTTCAAGTTTATATGATCAAATTTGGAGGGGTCTTTTTTAAAACTATTCTCTCTATCCGTTTGAAATCCAAATAATAATATAACGAGGTTTTTCAAGTTGGTTTGATGTTTTGATTTGCCAGTTTCCTTCTGTTGTTTTGGGTATATTTGGATAGTAATTCAAATTCCATTTCTTAAATGCTATATTGATTGGAATATTCTTTTTATACTTTGATAATAACTCAAGTCTGAGTGAATCATTTACTTGTACGTGTGGCATTTTCCATAAAATTTTGGACAGTATAACTTTAGCATCCGTAACACTGGTTGATAACAACGCATCCTTACAATTCTTGGCTCTCATTAAAATTAAATCTAAACGTTGGTTTAGAATTATCTTGTCATAGCTTTCAGCGAAACCAAGTATAAATTTTAATGGTATAAAACCGCTGAAAGAAAAGTCTGATTTATTGAGGAGTTTATTTTTTCCCCAACCTAAAACTTCATATTTTTTACTCTTATTCTGAGAATAAGAAGGGTATGCCTTTAATGTTGAAGTTATACCAACATTTTTACAAGTATCAACTTCAATTGAGTTAATTTCAAGTCGAATCTCATTAAACAAATAACATAACCCATTATTAGTGAAATCAATTGCAGCATTATTGTCTAATGCTGAACCATCTTCTTTAGTGATCTTTCCTTCCAAGTAAATTCCAGATTCACTCACCAAGAGATATGCAGACTCCTGGTTAATATTAATTATAACATTATCAGCAGAGTCAAGACTAATTGTTGTGAATGGACCATAGGAATGAACTTCATATCGTGTTATTTTTTCATCAAAATTGACGGTACTGTTAATATTTAAAATATTGTTATTCATTTTTTATGTTTTAGGGTATATCCAAGGGTTTTCAATATGTAAATACTTTTTTTGGTTAGATTTAGTGACCTCCTTTTTTTCAACGTATGTACCTTCCTTTCCACGGTTTGTATCTGTTTGCTCTCATAAGCTTCTAACTGTTTCCTTTTATTTGTTTTTTTAAAGGGTATCACAATCATGCTAATTTCAGATGTAGCTCAATAGATATCTCTTCACCTCTAAAATTTATTAAATTACGATCCTCATCAGTAAGTTTTATACTTATATTGTCTATTTCTTCAACAGTTATAGGAAGATAAGTTATATTCATAGGTGAATCCACTATTCTGAATCCAGGTGGTGTTGTTATAAAACATTTATATACACAGTTTGATGGTACACCATTATTGAATGATCCTGAAACTATATTTACCTCAACATTTATCGTGTTGATGCGTGATATTTTCAATAACTCTTTCGATACGGTAATTTTCTCAGGTTCAATTTCTTCATGAGGCATGCCGAATAAAGTTCCGATAGTATTTGATGTTGTAAAATCTACTCGATTTTTGCACCAGAAAACGCATTTTAATGTGTTAGGATTTGGTATAATACTAACCGAATTTTCACCCAATTCCTCTTTTAAAACATCTTCTATATCTGCTAGTTCGTAGGTACCTGTTTCAATATTAATATTTTTCCATATTCCTTCAAATGTTTTATATTTAAAATTACAATTATTATCATCAACGTTTGGTATACTATTGTATACTTGAAAATGAGTTAATCCAAGTACAGCGTTTGATGAGACTTTTAATGGAGGAAATATTTGGCAGGTGAATTCAGAAGTTTCACCTGTCAAATGAAATACTCTTCCAGCCATTATGTAAATAACTTTTTACTTTTTTCTTTTATAAACTTTAAGCACAAGTGTCCACAGTTAACTGAATCATATGTTTGATTGGATTCATAATTATATAATATTTTACAGTTGGTAAAATATTTTTTTAACTCAAAGGTGGTTTTAAATTTCCAAAGCTATCATAATAATATACATAATTGTTTTTCTTTACATAAGCTACCCAATGTGTTCCACCATGATTTGAAGTATCCAGATTCACAATTCCAACTTCACGTTTCATTACCCTCTTCGGTATTTGATTTCTGCAAAAAACACCTCTGAAGTATGGTATCTGAAGGAATTTAACAGCCTCATTCAAATCATAGTCGGTCAAAGCTCTCCGAGGTAGCTCAATCAGTTTTTTTTTAAAATGCCATAACCATTTTTATAAGGTTTTAAGAATAACCCCTTCCCACTGGTTATTGGTATAGGAGACTTTGAATTGCTATTTCTTTTAAAATCATTCACTGCTTTTGCAATGCCAGATATTCCTCCAACGATTGATCCTAGTGCACTTAGTCCTGCTAAAACTGGTATAGCTGCTGGTAGAAATCCTCCAGAGATTGATGGAATTTTTAAGATTCTTGGATGCGGCTTAATTTTTTTCCCTCTAATTTCCTTACGAGCTGCTATTAATGCAAATTTTGACATCAAATTGATACGATCACTATTTGATTTCTTCATTCCTTTACGAGCTGCGTTTACAACTTTTCGAAAACCTATTTCCCTATTTTTTTTCTTTTTCATACCAGCTCCAAGCTTACGTTTGATTTTCATTGCGTTTGTTACAACCCAGGCGGATGCCTTTTCGAAAGGATAATTTAGCGTCCTTTAGATTTTACTCTTTCAGCAAGTTTCAAGTCTTTTATCAGCTTCTGCGCGGTTTGTTAGAGGATTTGCATAAGCAATATCATGAATTTTACAAGCATCATCTAGTGGGTTGATTCCTGTTTGATTAATTCTCTTATTTAATTTAGTGCCTGGACCGCAGAATCGATATTTTGGAATATGTATTTCCACCGGTAACTTATCAATAATATTATTTATAAGACCTTTACCAAGTCTTTTCATCGTCAGTACTAACATTAATACAACAGTTACAACATATATATATATAATAAGAATAGCTTGAAAATGTTATTGAAATCATTCGAAAAAAAATTTGATGTTGCAAACTATGACATTGAAACCTGTAAAAATAATAAGAAACATGGAATTTTATTTCCAAATTCAATCAGAGCAATCATTTGTGGAAGATCTAACTGTGGTAAAACCAATTTACTCATTTCATTTATTACACATCCAAATGGTTTACGATTTGAAAATATTTATGTTTACTCAAAATCATTAAATCAATCAAAGTACAAACTTCTTGAAAAAATCATAAAGGGTGTTCCGTCTATTGGTTATTATACTTTTTCATCAAATGATGAAGTACTATCCCCAAGTGATGTAAAACCTAATTCTCTTATGATATTTGATGATGTAATATGTGATAAACAAAATAATATAAAAGAGTTTTTTTCTAGAGGCAGACATTTTTCTTGTGATAGTTTTTTTTTAGCTCAAACATATTCTGCAATTAGCAAACAACTAATTCGGGATAATGCAAATTTCATTGTACTTTTTAAAATGGATGAAAAAAATTTAAAACATGTGTACAACGACTTTGTTAACACAGATTTTTCTTTTCATACTTTCTACAATTTATGTGCCAAGTGTTGGAACTCAGATCCTTATGGTTTTCTCGTTATTGATAAAGATGTTGAAATAAATAAAGGGCGTTACCGTAAAGGATTGGATACATATTTTACAAATATATTATAGTTTGTAACATTATATTTCACCTCATTAACCATGGAAACTTTGAATGTTAAAAACCATCAAGAGATTGTGAGAAAAATAAAAGCTGCTCAACAAGATATTCGTAAAAAAACATTAGCTCTCAAACTGGGGCAAAGTGATGTATTATCTAATATTGAGGACAATCTAAAACCTGTGATTGAACCTCTTGAAAAACTTGTTAAATTAAAAGAGGAAAGAAGATCTAAAACAAATGGTGTAGAAAACAATAAATTTTATAAAAATACACCTAAGAAACGTGCAAATACTACATTATTAAATTACTCTGGAGAAATTGATAAACCTCAGGATTCTATAGTAGTGGATACACCTGAGTGGGACCCCTTTCAAACAAAATATAATACGCCTGGTGCATCACAAATCCCCACTTTAAATTCTGAAAGTTGGAATGAAATTTTTCATACTACCATTCCTGAATATAGAGAAAGCAAAGTTATCGAAGTAAAAAGACGCGAATCTACAAGTAATTTAGATTATTATTTGAACATGTTACATTCGGGGGATACTAAAATTGATAAAACGAGTGGTGTTACATTTAATGGAGGCAATTACTATCTGAATCGAAATCAGGTGAAATTTAGTACTCAGAATAAAAAAAAATTTATCGAAGTCGGAAGAATGAAAATGAATTTAACACCTGGAATAAACGAACTATTGTTCATGAGACAACCCAATGAAGATCTGATTACAAGTTTAGATGTGCGTAATTATAAAAAAATAGCTGATTCGTGTGGATTTATTGGTGATAAAAAGTTGAAAACTCAGAAATTACAAACATTCCTACTTGGAAGGGGGTTATTGATAGATAGTAACATGAAAAAAGATTATGTGTACTGGAACGATCCTAATGAGTTAGTGACACGTCTAGAATTATTACATGCCTCTAAAAGTGCTGGGCATACTAGGCATAATAATGAAATTGTATCTATAGAAGAAGAATTAAAAGAGGGTGGTTATATACAGTAATTTATATTTGTAACATATATATTATGTTCATAATTACTCTGACAAATCATACTTAATATATGTCAAACAAAATAGTGCTGCAATATTCTTGTAGAATAAAATTGAGTTGAATTTTTTTCCTCCCGCCGACGTCTACCCTCTTTTCAAAGGCCGGTGTATTAGCGACTTTGAACCCCTTATCTATACTACTTAGCGAAACTAGAATATTATACAGTGAAGAGAAAGATATGAGCAACTCTGAAAGAAGCAATATTGATGAGCATTAACTAAATTCTCAAAGCGTGTCAGATAATCATCAAAGTAGCATGTGGAGCACTATGAGCTGTGGAGAAGCAAGAAGCCTACAGAATATCTAAGTAGCTGACCATCCACCAATGAGAGCGAGAGTTGGAGCACATGGAGATGGAACGACAGAAAGAATTGAGACGCAATTCCAAATTCAACATGTGAAAGAACTGAGGAGTGAGATGGTGTCAGCACAAGACACACAGAGTTGCTCATAATGAAGAAGGTGCGTGCATGGTGCTATAATAACACAAGATCCTATGCTTTTTAAGAAGTATGATCGCTTTATTTATAAGCCAATAGACAAATGTTAGCAATGCTAATGATTCAATAGAAATGCTAAAATTTCACCATATCTAAATACGGTATATGTATGTACTTCAAGGGATTGATTTTCTAACTCTTCACGCTATCTTAATGAGAAAAATTCTAAGCTATATGAGGCAAATGAAAAAAATCATTTTTGGTAAATTGTACTTATAATTATTTAAAAAAAAAATGTTATAAATATACTGGTGTGAGCATCACATGACTTTCTACTACCGAAACTTGAGCAGATTTTTTAATAGAAATTTCCAAAAATAAATCAGACTGTAAAAAGTAAAATGTAACTAAAAGAAATAAAAATATCTCAAAAAATATTTAGGAAAAACAAAAATATTGTTGGGTAGTGGTATTGAACCCACGGTTACCGGAGCGATGCGCGTAAAGCTTTTAACGCCGTAAAGCTAAATGCCAAATTACATCGCTCTACGACTTCCGTTCTTGAGATATTTTGCATACACACAACACACATACATAGTAACGAACCATTTGATAAAAAATACTTTTTTGAAATCAGGAGAGTCTAATTCGTCCAGAAATGTTATCAGCTCAATTTCGAAAAAAAACCGACCGAAAACAATACTTTCTATAGCTTATAGGTAATAGAAAGTAAAAAGGTAAGTGCAGGAGATCAAAAGACGAGTAATTGAAGAATTCAGGACAAAGTTGATAATAATTTAGCAATAGCAAATGTTTATTCGAATAGTGAGGTTACAACAGGCCACCAACCGGCCTTATAGCTGGTACTTTCAGATATCCTTTTAACAAGCTTAATAATTATGTACATATTGTTTGATAACCATACTCTGAGACGATGATATCTGTATATTATAGCTCATGTATGTATAATTATATAGCTCTATATCCAACTATACAAGGTGGGGCAAAAGTCTAGAAGCCCCTGCATATCTTTGGAAGGGCTTATTGAGTAAGTTTTTTCACAGTAAAACGGATTAATAAAACCTTCGTTGGGGCCATTGGGCCAAGTACATACAAACCCCCCTCTTGCGATACATTTTTGAAAAGGTCTTTCAATGTTTGGTTCAATTTTTATCATGTTACGTTATGGAGACCAACTTTACTTTTGCAATTAATCGGATAAAATTGTCCACCATTCTTCAGTAGAAAGCTGAATTCTTCCTTAAAATAATTTTAAATAAAAGAGCTCTTCAAAAATGTATCACAAGTGTTTTTAAATTAACCTAAACCGCCCTGGCCCTGTGACATGGGGGCCGGGCCCGAAAGTTGGTTTTACTCAAATATGAAATATAATAATTCAAAGGTAGGAGGTTGAATGAGAATGTAACATAGACAAAGAAAATATATCTGGTACCTGTATGGTATAATTGGTATATTCTACTTTATTATGAATAAATGTTTATATTTCGATTTTTTGCAACGTAAAAGAAAAATAATGAATGATAACAGTCATTGACAATGGGTACCTTAATTGAAGATCTCTTTAGCACTTAATTAAACAAAACAATAATGTCAACAAAGAAATTGTCATGATTCATGACTTCTATTTTTCATCTCATTGGGACGTCAGAATAAAGTAAACAAAAGAATGTTATAGGGTTGATAATGAACATAAATATTGTAACAACCAGCGTCAATGGCGCGTTGAATGCACCGGTTCTCGTAGGATCACCGACGTTAAGCAACGTTCAGCAAAGTGAAGACTTCGTGATGCTGGCATTCTGGCCCAACCGAGGCTGTTGGGTAGCATGTTAATGTGGGTAGCATGTTTGTGAGTTTCCTGAGAATGGAGATTAGGTTTAGATAAAACTTAGTATCTAAGAAAAAGTACAAGTTATCAAAAAAAAAATATTAAAATTAATTTTCATTTAATTTTTTTTTTTATCATTATTTATAGTTTTGATGGTACACAAATTATTTTTCTGAGGACATCGAATAAAAGGTTATTAATTATTATCTTAAAATAGTTATTGAAAAAACAAGACTGATTTTTTGAGGGCACAAACTTTGACTTTAATTCTAAGCTGCTCAAAAAGAATCAGGTTCAATAAATATTTGACTTCCTTCATTTTTGTTTGATACTATTATTTTCAAAATATAGATAACAAGCCCTGAGTTCTAAAGTTCAAATAGATTATCACTGTGCGGTCACATGTTAATCGCCAGGGAAGCATATTTGATATTTTAAGGGTACACTTAAAACTATTAATACATTTTTTTTAAAATCCGATATCCTGTAGGTAACAAAAGTACATACCTACATTACCTACAACCTACACTGATCAACACAAAAATCCGACCATTTGCCGTTTTTCCATTATACTCAAGTTCTAATTATGCATTTTGTTTTATTATTATTAGTAGGTACTTTTCTACATTTTTAGTGATGAGTTTTTATTAAACTTAATTTATATTGAGACAATAACAAGAAAAAAATGACAGGCCTGTTTAATGACAGAAATAATGGAATGATTTAATAAAATTAGCAATTTACAAAGTAATAATCATAATAATTGCTTACAATTTTCGTTAATATTTAAATGAACTAAATTATGTAAATAAATACTATATGTTTAAGAAAGAAGGAAATTTGAATTACTATATAGCTTGTATTGTTTCAAACTAATCTTGTTTGTCTATGTATGTCTATAGAAAAGAGGAAGTAAAATCATAAACTTGCAGGCAATGCATTTTTATAATGAGATTAAAAATAAAAACAAATAGAAATCACAAGATAAGAAAAAAGAAATAATAACTGGAACACAGCATTGAATGTAAGTAAGATGTGCAATGGATCTGAACTAGGTGCTACAAATATTCTTTTATTCTGAATGCTAACATTTGTCTTCTTTTGCGGACAATTAAAGCAGAATTTACAGTCATGTCAACATGGCCTGTCTTGAAAAACACTGGGCTATTTTTTTGGAATGACTAGGACTTTAATCACAGTCTTCTGACCCGAAGACTGCTCTGTCATAAACCATTTCAAATGATAATTATTTCAACCATAAATTATAAAAAGTTATTATAAAAAGTCAGAGTAGGTACCTACTTTCTAATATGTCAAAGAGAGTTTACGTCGGTCGGCAAGTTTGTAAATATTATCGTATATTTCTACAACTATGTATATCAAATGTACATTATAGTATCATGAACATCAAGTGACAAGGTTTATAAAAATTAAATACATACTAAAGTTTAAAAATACATACATCAGTCCACTCATTCATATTATAATTTCATACATCGAAAGGATTCACTTACCATATGATTCAAATTCAAAGCTGTCATTGATGTTAATATTGTTCAAACTACCCAGTTTGTTAAATTTCATACTGTACAACACTTTAAATAATAGTTATATATCATTAGATAATTTAAATAAAAATAAATGATAGAGAAATAAATAGCATGATAAATAATTTATAGGTACTAATCCCGGATTAAAATATAAGCGGGGAAATTTTGAAGTGTCAAAACTCGCGTGTTGCGGTGTGTAAATAATTTTCTTGTTGTCATAGAACAAGAGACGGCAGAATAGATAGTGGCCTAACATATTACAGTATTCCTAACTAACGAGACACGAGATAAAAGGTTTCAACTCTCTCCCCTTGCTCTTTTTGTGGCCTTCTAATTTTTATTCTTTCACACCAGCCTAGCTTACAATATTGCACAATACTTTTACCATTTAGAATAAAAAGTAAACGTGCCAAATTTTGATAACAGCTTGTGATAATAATATTGATTTTCTTTTTCATACCTGATAAAGTAACTTAGCGAATGCAAAAATGTTCATTGCTTCAATATGGAATGCAAAACTTGTTTTTTTTTCAAAATAGAATAAATGTGATTAGACTGATAAAGTGTTCACTGAAAAAAATATTGACCTCCCCTGGAAATATCCTTGGTTTGACTCTCAAGCAAAGAAGTAGACTAGATAATGATAAAAAAACAAATGTAAGTTAAATAAATAAGTTTGATTTTCTGTGGTGTAGCACAAAGCCTCTCTACAATGTTTGTGGGTAGCGCAGCATTCCAAAGAGCCTCCATTACTTTTCGAATTATCTTACATCATTTTCTTTATACTCAGATAATGATGTCACTGGTTATTACTAATGCAAGTAAATACTCATTTTTCCACACAAGTAGACCCCGGACACCCAAACTACAGAGTACAAAATTTTCTACGTGGCTGGGATTCGAACCTAGGTCACCGTGCGTGTAAGCCTATTGCGGCCACGGTGACTACGAATTATGTATGTGAGTGGAGCGTAATCCTCATGGAGTGTAAGTGAGAGGGGACAATGTTGGCGAATCTTCACACATTCAGGATTTCTGGCTATTTTCTCAAAACAGAGAAAAGCAAGCTTGGCAACAGCGATGTCTCAACTTATAATCTTCAGACTTGAGTCTATTCCTTCGCGATAAAAACTAAATGATAATTTAATATCACGATTCCGAAATCAGATGTTTTTCGTTTTACCCTTTATAGTTCATTGTTGATAAATGAAATAACTCATTATTTTCAAAACAACTACTCTTGAGCACCTATCAAATGGTTAATGGAAGATTTTAATAAAGTATGTCCAATATCAGATAGATGTCTTTAGTTTTACCCTTGAGAAATTATTGTTGATACATTAAATAATTTATTATTTTCATAACAATTATTCTTGAGCACCTATCAAACGGTTTACGGAACATTTTAATAAAGTATGTACTTATAATGTGAAGAAGATCGAATCAAGAGGGTGAGAGAGAGAGGGGACTATCCTAACAAACTCGTGTACTTTTTATCAGTTATAAAAATTAGATGGATACAAAATGTCAATTATTAGAATGTTAAATTAATGTACTGTGTCTACCTGATTACAATTGCTATTAATCCTGACCTTACATCAGATGATATTCAAGGTCGGATGATATACAATGTCGGAGGATTGTATTCTAATATAAGAATGCGTTAAAAATTGGCTATGACAGAAAGAGGGAAGTTCATTTTTTTTGTTTGAATCAAAGGGACCCAAACTATGCCAACATTTAACTAGATATTTTTCAAACGGAAACAACTTTATTTCAAGTTCATGTTGACATTCAGGGTCCACTTTGCTCATTAGTACATGAAATCAAAGATCCATACATTCTTCAATCTTCATGTTTATCTGATTATACTGATCTCTCTCTCAGATAGTAAAAAAATCAGATTGATATGCTGGCTTTAGTTTATGGGAACGGCATTATAGTTTATGGGAACACGAAGTGGCGTATCTTCAAAATACAAACTTTAGTAGCGTAAATCGAGATATGTCAGCTCGTTCTTTGAAAGAAATATTCGAAACAATATACGCCGAAATTAAATATACTCATAAAATTGGAACGCTTTGAGATTGATACGCCACTTCGTGAGGTGATGAAAAACCATGATTAGAACTAGATACGCCAAAAATCTCAAATGTCCATTTTTTGAGATACGCCACTTCGTGTTTGGGACGACGATATGTTCGTGTTGTTGAAACTTATTTCCAGAGCGGAGAGAATCTAGTCCATGGTCCGCTTAGCAAACTTGGCCATCAGCTTCTGACTGGCCTCTCGCTTGCGCTTGTTGATGGCGCTCCTGGGGTCGCTAATGTCAAACCACTCGTCGTTCTTCAGGTTAGCATCCTTCGCCAGGACCGGGGTCTCTGTTTCGAATCGGAGCTCATGTTGGAACCTAAAACACATTCAGGATAAAATGTCATATCACATTCCTTATTGTAAAGTCTCATATATTAGAGACATCACCCCCGAATTGAGTTCAGAAGTAACGGAAACAATATAGTTCAGAAAAGAGCCTGGCTCTCCTTGCGTCAGAGTGCAGGGTCCCTTGAATCTAGTAGTCTGGCTGGGGGACTATAAACAGGGAGTAGACCAGGAGCCTGGCTGGGGGACTATAAACAGGGAGTAGACCAGGAGCCTGGCTGGGGGACTATAAACAGGGAGTAGACTAGTAGTCTGGCTGGGGGACTATAAACAGGGAGTAGATCAGGAGCCTGGCTGGGGGACTATAAACAGGGAGTAGACTAGTAGTCTGGCTGGGGGACTATAAACAGGGAATAGACCAGGAGCCTGGCTGGGGGACTATAAACAGGGAGTAGACTAGTAGTCTGGCTGGGGGACTATAAACAGGGAGTAGATCAGGAGCCTGGCTGGGGGACTATAAACAGGGAGTAGACTAGTAGTCTGGCTGGGGGACTATAAACAGGGAGTAGACCAGGAGTGTGGCTGGGGGACTATAAACAGGGAGTAGACTAGTAGTCTGGCTGGGGGACTATAAACAGGGAGTAGACTAGTAGTCTGGCTGGGGGACTATAAACAGGGAGTAGACCAGTAGTCTGGCTGGGGGACTATAAACAGGGAGTAGACCAGGAGTCTGGCTGGGGGACTATAAACAGGGAGAGACCAGGAGCCTGGCTGGGGGACTATAAACAGGGAGTAGACTAGTAGTCTGGCTGGGGGACTATAAACAGGGAGTATACCATCATTGGCTTGGTGCTGGGGGTCCTTATCAATTATTAGCCTCCTTGTGAAGATAATGGTAGAAGTGCTGAGTCATTCCTCCCTCTATCTGGATACCATCGTTCACGATGACGCCACTCTATGATGATGATGTTATAAAACGTAAAGTATTTTCTCTTAATAAATCGTCTACAATCTATACTTACAGTTCGTCATCTTCATTGTCAATACTTGATTCACCCTTTGGGGCAATATCCGATTTTTCTTTGGCAGCTATCAATTTCTCCTTAAACTTTGCTAGAAGCGATGCAGTCAGCTCTTCTCTTGACGATCCTGAGAGAATATTAACATCAAGTTCATAACAGATCACAAAATATGTACATAAAATGTTGATATGAGACTATAGAATAGAATATAATAATAATGTTTATTTTTAATATTATGTTACAATATGATATGAGACTGTTGAATCTTTAGAATCATTTTTTCAGTTTTTCATACTGCATAAAAATTGGTATCTTTTCTTTGACTCTCAAGCTCATTTTGTATATTAATTTATTGTGTTTCATGTCAGTAATTTTTTTTTTCGTGTGTAAGGATTTTCATGTCTTATAATATGTAGTTGCAGTCTAATTTACTGTAAATTCAGAGAGGGTTATTGTTAATATTCTATGAAGATGGAAAAAATTAAGTGTCTTGTTCTAGAGGTCTATATACGAGACACTCTGACTGGTCAATATAGTAGGGCAAGAGTTCGAATTAGGATCGATACATAAAATTTCACCATATCTACCTAATATAAAAAAAAAAAATGTAAATGGACTTCTTAAAAAATTGATTAGTAGAGATTAGAAACCTTAATAATAATAGTCTATCATTAGTTAAGTTGCAGAGCTTCAAAAATAATTGAAAATTACGGTTACTACTGATTTACCACTACTCATTGGTAAAATTACTAATTTAAGACTTAAGAGCAAAATTTTATCTTACAAACCTTTCTTAGGGATTTGCTGAACTTTTTGCTTGTACTTGTCAAGTTCTTTGAAATAACCTTCATTTTTCTGTTCAAATTCTCTCTTTTTTTCTCTCTCCTCATTTTCCAATCGCTCTTTTTCATCTTCTATTTTCTTCTTTTTTGAATCTGATTTCATATTTGCTTTCAATGATTTGTACTCGTTTCTGAGGTCATCTAATTTCTTCTTCTTTTCTTTATTTCGTTCTGAATAAAAGTCGTAGCCTTCTTCTTCGTCTTCTTCACTCTCCTTACGATCTTCTTTCAAATTGAACGCTTGAGATTTCTGAACAGGCAAAAATGCATTACATTTTAGTAAAACTCCTCCCAAAATTGAGCTGCAGTGACAGAAAGGAATCTACATACAACCTAAAGAGCTAGGAAACAGATCAACTAACCAGCTGGCATAATTCTAAGGGTTTAAAATCATTCAAAAATGGAAAATATAATCGTCCAGGACGAGCTAGGACTTACATCCTATTTCATAGAAATACTCCTAAATATTAAGTATTCAATTGCCTAGGTTTTAGCCATGATTGAGGAACATTCTTTGATTATGTGGGTAGATTATCCTCTGTGTACCTCTTGTTTATCAAGTACCTACCTACGACCTACAAATGAACATATTTACGATACCTAGTACCTTAATCATTGAATTCACGATACTAAAATATTGAATAATATTTTCCAAGCAGAATACCTGCGTGTTGAGCTTGGACTTGATAGCGTCCATAGCTCCACCTGTAGCTCCTGTGTTATACCTGTGTGTTGAGCTTGGACTTGATAGCGTCCATAGCTCCACCTGTAGCTCCTGTGTTATACCTGTGTGTTGAGCTTGGACTTGATAGCGTCCATAGCTCCACCTGTAGCTCCTGTGTTATACCTGTGTGTTGAGCTTGGACTTGATACTGTCCATAGCTCCACCTGTAGCTCCTGTGTTATACCTGTGTGTTGAGCTTGGACTTGATAGCGTCCATAGCTCCCCCTGTAGCTCCTGTGTTATACCTGTGTGTTGAGCTTGGACTTGATAGTGTCCATAGCTCCACCTGTAGCTCCTGTGTTATACCTGTGTGTTGAGCTTGGACTTGATAGCGTCCATAGCTCCCCTGTAGCTCCTGTGTTATACCTGTGTGTTGAGCTTGGACTTGATAGCGTCCATAGCTCCCCCTGTAGCTCCTGTGTTATACCTGTGTGTTGAGCTTGGACTTGATAGCGTCCATAGCTCCTGTGTTATACCTGTGTGTTGAGCTTGGACTTGATAGCGTCCATAGCTCCACCTGTAGCTCCTGTGTTATACCTGTGTGTTGAGCTTGGACTTGATAGCGTCCATAGCTCCTGTGTTATACCTGTGTGTTGAGCTTGGACTTGATAGCGTCCATAGCTCCACCTGTAGCTCCTGTGTTATACCTGTGTGTTGAGCTTGGACTTGATAGCGTCCATAGCTCCTGTGTTATACCTGTGTGTTGAGCTTGGACTTGATAGCGTCCATAGCTCCACCTGTAGCTCCTGTGTTATACCTGTGTGTTGAGCTTGGACTTGATAGCGTCCATAGCTCCTGTGTTATACCTGTGTGTTGAGCTTGGACTTGATAGCGTCCATAGCTCCACCTGTAGCTCCTGTGTTATACCTGTGTGTTGAGCTTGGACTTGATAGCGTCCATAGCTCCACCTGTAGCTCCTGTGTTATACCTGTGTGTTGAGCTTGGACTTGATAGCGTCCATAGCTCCCCTGTAGCTCCTGTGTTATACCTGTGTGTTGAGCTTGGACTTGATAGCGTCCATAGCTCCACCTGTAGCTCCTGTGTTATACCTGTGTGTTGAGCTTGGACTTGATAGCGTCCATAGCTCCCCTGTAGCTCCTGTGTTATACCTGTGTGTTGAGCTTGGACTTGATAGCGTCCATAGCTCCCCTGTAGCTCCTGTGTTATACCTGTGTGTTGAGCTTGGACTTGATAGCGTCCATAGCTCCACCTGTAGCTCCTGTGTTATACCTGTGTGTTGAGCTTGGACTTGATAGCGTCCATAGCTCCCCCTGTAGCTCCTGTGTTATACCTGTGTGTTGAGCTTGGACTTGATAGCGTCCATAGCTCCCCCTGTAGCTCCTGTGTTATACCTGTGTGTTGAGCTTGGACTTGATAGCGTCCATAGCTCCCCCTGTAGCTCCTGTGTTATACCTGTGTGTTGAGCTTGGACTTGATAGCGTCCATAGCTCCACCTGTAGCTCCTGTGTTATACCTGTGTGTTGAGCTTGGACTTGATAGCGTCCATAGCTCCCCCTGTAGCTCCTGTGTTATACCTGTGTGTTGAGCTTGGACTTGATAGCGTCCATAGCTCCCCTGTAGCTCCTGTGTTATACCTGTGTGTTGAGCTTGGACTTGATAGCGTCCATAGCTCCCCCTGTAGCTCCTGTGTTATACCTGTGTGTTGAGCTTGGACTTGATAGCGTCCATAGCTCCACCTGTAGCTCCTGTGTTATACCTGTGTGTTGAGCTTGGACTTGATAGCGTCCATAGCTCCTGTGTTATACCTGTGTGTTGAGCTTGGACTTGATAGCGTCCATAGCTCCACCTGTAGCTCCTGTGTTATACCTGTGTGTTGAGCTTGGACTTGATAGCGTCCATAGCTCCTGTGTTATACCTGTGTGTTGAGCTTGGACTTGATAGCGTCCATAGCTCCACCTGTAGCTCCTGTGTTATACCTGTGTGTTGAGCTTGGACTTGATAGCGTCCATAGCTCCTGTGTTATACCTGTGTGTTGAGCTTGGACTTGATAGCGTCCATAGCTCCACCTGTAGCTCCTGTGTATACCTGTGTGTTGAGCTTGGACTTGATAGCGTCCATAGCTCCCCCTGTAGCTCCTGTGTTATACCTGTGTGTTGAGCTTGGACTTGATAGCGTCCATAGCTCCACCTGTAGCTCCTGTGTTATACCTGTGTGTTGAGCTTGGACTTGATAGCGTCCATAGCTCCCCCTGTAGCTCCTGTGTTATACCTGTGTGTTGAGCTTGGACTTGATAGCGTCCATAGCTCCACCTGTAGCTCCTGTGTTATACCTGTGTGTTGAGCTTGGACTTGATAGCGTCCATAGCTCCCCCTGTAGCTCCTGTGTTATACCTGTGTGTTGAGCTTGGACTTGATAGCGTCCATAGCTCCCCCTGTAGCTCCTGTGTTATACCTGTGTGTTGAGCTTGGACTTGATAGCGTCCATAGCTCCACCTGTAGCTCCTGTGTTATACCTGTGTGTTGAGCTTGGACTTGATAGCGTCCATAGCTCCCCCTGTAGCTCCTGTGTTATACCTGTGTGTTGAGCTTGGACTTGATAGCGTCCATAGCTCCCCCTGTAGCTCCTGTGTTATACCTGTGTGTTGAGCTTGGACTTGATAGCGTCCATAGCTCCCCCTGTAGCTCCTGTGTTATACCTGTGTGTTGAGCTTGGACTTGATAGCGTCCATAGCTCCACCTGTAGCTCCTGTGTTATACCTGTGTGTTGAGCTTGGACTTGATAGCGTCCATAGCTCCCCCTGTAGCTCCTGTGTTATACCTGTGTGTTGAGCTTGGACTTGATAGCGTCCATAGCTCCCCCTGTAGCTCCTGTGTTATACCTGTGTGTTGAGCTTGGACTTGATAGCGTCCATAGCTCCACCTGTAGCTCCTGTGTTATACCTGTGTGTTGAGCTTGGACTTGATAGCGTCCATAGCTCCTGTGTTATACCTGTGTGTTGAGCTTGGACTTGATAGCGTCCATAGCTCCACCTGTAGCTCCTGTGTTTATACCTGTGTGTTGAGCTTGGACTTGATAGCGTCCATAGCTCCTGTGTTATACCTGTGTGTTGAGCTTGGACTTGATAGCGTCCATAGCTCCTGTGTTATACCTGTGTGTTGAGCTTGGACTTGATAGCGTCCATAGCTCCTGTGTTATACCTGTGTGTTGAGCTTGGACTTGATAGCGTCCATAGCTCCACCTGTAGCTCCTGTGTTATACCTGTGTGTTGAGCTTGGACTTGATAGCGTCCATAGCTCCACCTGTAGCTCCTGTGTATACCTGTGTGTTGAGCTTGGACTTGATAGCGTCCATAGCTCCTGTGTTATACCTGTGTGTTGAGCTTGGACTTGATAGCGTCCATAGCTCCACCTGTAGCTCCTGTGTTATACCTGTGTGTTGAGCTTGGACTTGATAGCGTCCATAGCTCCACCTGTAGCTCCTGTGTTATACCTGTGTGTTGAGCTTGGACTTGATAGCGTCCATAGCTCCACCTGTAGCTCCTGTGTTATACCTGTGTGTTGAGCTTGGACTTGATAGCGTCCATAGCTCCACCTGTAGCTCCTGTGTTATACCTGTGTGTTGAGCTTGGACTTGATAGCGTCCATAGCTCCACCTGTAGCTCCTGTGTTATACCTGTGTGTTGAGCTTGGACTTGATAGCGTCCATAGCTCCTGTGTTATACCTGTGTGTTGAGCTTGGACTTGATAGCGTCCATAGCTCCACCTGTAGCTCCTGTGTTATACCTGTGTGTTGAGCTTGGACTTGATAGCGTCCATAGCTCCACCTGTAGCTCCTGAGTGCTCCTCATCCCCACTCAGGCCAGACTCCTCGCTGTCCTGTCCTGTCTTCTCCACTGCAGGCACATTGCTCAGCCTGGGATCCTGCAGCACATCGTGAGTGCTCTTGCTCTTACCTGGGGGAGATAAGATGATTGAACAGGTTGAGTAATATGGCCTGGGTAATCCGAGGGTTATAAAACAGCCAATCACTGATTAACTGATTCACTAATAATTTATGTGTCTATAAAGTTTCAATAAGGTTATTGTATTAGTGTTGATCACTTTGAGACTTGAACTACCCATCTCCAGGATAAAGGATCCTGGATCTCCATAATGGGACTTCCTGTCTCGAGCCGACAGTCTAAATAAAGCACTACTATACTATCTTTTTGGACGCCCAGAACCAGTGTTCTGGGCTCCTTCCGTGTCCAGTGTGTGTATGTGTTGAATAGATGCAATTAAAACTGATAAAGGGTCTGCTTCCTTGACGATGGAGCTACTGTGGTCAGTTCTATAATGTTACATATTCATTGCATAATACAATAAAAACTTCAAATACCGAGGAAATATATTATTTTTGGCATGATATGAAAGCTATTATAAATTTAAAGATTTTCAAATTTTCATTACCAGAAAATTTCTGATTGACTTGATCCACTTCTTCCTCGTCCTCCTCTGCCTCTTCACCAAAAGACAGCAATTTGAAATTCTTTACCGCTTTCGACTTTGATTTCACTTTCTTTTCCTGTGTTTCTGGCCAGATTCTGAGTCAATTGTAACTCTGGGAACAATATCCGTAAAAGGATTCGATAGTACAACTGCCTTGATAATTTTCTGATCGTAAATTGGTCGATCATCCTGAAAAGTGATGAAAGATGAAAAGTGATGAAAAACAGACAAATAATATAAATCAATGTTGTACTGGTGAATTTAGATGCTGTTTAGATTTAGATGTGGTGAATTTAGATTTTTTTTTTTTTTTTTCGCTGTCAGAAGGATCACTCAAATTAATATATTTATTTTTGAAACATTTGTAAAATTTATGACACATGTAACACTATTTTAAAAGGGTACTCCTGCTCCATCTTCGATTGAACCATAACTGCGTGGGTGGTATCTTGATCCACGCAGCCTCAAAGATACCGCTCGAATTATTGCGAATTGAATTTTCGTTTTAATCCAACCAACAACTTGCGAGTATGTTTTATTCCACTTTCCTGCTAATGTATTTGCCAATCTTTTTGCGATCATTCAGATGCTGTTATCTGTCTAGATTTTTTTTTTTGATGTGTACAGTTTCTTTTAGCGAGTATGCCTTAACTTAAACCCACGACAGACAGCCTATATCGAACTATACAGGCTGTCTGTCTGTAACCAAATTTAGTACTCACAACCGTTATACCACGGAGGCTGGATTTTTGACATAATGATATATGGTTCAGAAGCAGTTGGATCTTCAAATTCGAGGAGATTCAAGTATAAACAAATAAAAATATAAATTTTGCCTACGGTTGGTTTGAGTAACTGTGATATCATACAAAATATATGATGATAACCTACTTACATGATCCACCAATATGTCCTCCAGCTTGATCATATTGTAGATGGTATCACCGGCAACCTTGCCGAATATAGTGTGCTTGGCATTCAGCTCGGGTGTGGCCGCCAGAGTGAAGAAGAATTGAGACCCGTTGTCGTCCCTGCCAGCATTGGCCATTGCCACCAGCCCCCGCCTGACAAACCTGAGGCGAGAGTGAATCTCATCCTGTGAAATGAAAACAAAACAATTTTTTTATTTTCAACAAAGAGAAAGTATTCTCTACGTACATGAAATAGGAGCCTAAAACATTGCTTCTGAGTGTTCAGAGAAAAAAGTTCCTATCAATCCTTTCATCTACCAAGACACAAATAGTGTAGGGAAAAAAGAAGGTAACTTTAATAAAATATATGAAAGCTGAAATTTGTACAAAAGTAGTTGTAAATAATAGATCTTTTCAAAATTGTATCGCAAGAGTTAATAATTTAACTGCCTTAGGGTGCGTTCATCAATCATTGCGTAACGTGTTTACCCAGTGTGTAAAAACTCTGTGTAAGCTACTCAGTGTGTAAACTTGAAAATACCGTTTATCAATTCAAAATTATCTCTTGGGTAACCTTACACGTTGGGTAAATTTACACCATTCTCTCTCGGCTGTGTAAAATTTTACCCAGTGGGTAAAATCTTCATAAATTTGTAAATTAGGTACCTAGTATGGATCATTGAACTGTGAGCATCGAAAAATCAAATTTTATATTCAGTGAAATCTAGAGAGTTTAAATCATTGCATTTGTATCTACCTCTTCTACCTACCTACCTATCTCTGGGTGGACCACCTGAAAATAAAATATAAAAATTTATCCTCTTTACCTAACGACCTATTAATTGTAATGATTATCAATTACTTTTTCAATTATTATTTTTTAAATCAAAAATTGGGATTTTTGAATTGTCCTGCCAAAAAATTAAATTCCTTTTGAAATAAACTGGTGTGAACATCACACGACTTTCCTCATCCCACAAAAAAAGTTGGTCACTAATTCCACCGAATCCGCCACTGGTGACTCAACGGTGATAGTTAGCAAAAAAACCATATCAAATTCGTGCTCAGCACCTTAAAAACATTTTTTGATATGTCACAACCCCCATCTACGATGAGTAATAAAAAAGTTAAAAATTATTTGAAATTTACCGCTAATCAGAATACATATTTTTTTTCTCTGTGAGGCACAAAATTTATCCAAAATAAAGGATTGCTAACTTCACACCCATACTTGACTTGGGTATCTACACAGGAGATAAAAAGGAATTGATAAACACCATTTTGTAAATATTTCACTTTACCCCTTGGGTAACACTACCCACAGTGTAGTTACACAACGATTTTACACAATGATTGATGAACGCACCCTTAGCGTCACCATAGAAGCCGGTTCCAAAAGTTGATTCTACTCAAAAAAAAAAAATATTTGACTTGAATTGACCTTAGAAATATTTTCGTATATTTTTTAGCTTTCTATTGTTTGGCGTTTGGATTTTCTGCAATTAATAGCACAAATGAAGTAGGCCGTTATTTTCAAACGATAAATGAAAGAACGATGAAATACTTACCAAAGTATTTGCAATTTAAA
Source organism: Bactericera cockerelli (assembly GCA_024516035.1). Lineage (NCBI taxonomy): Eukaryota > Metazoa > Arthropoda > Insecta > Hemiptera > Triozidae > Bactericera > Bactericera cockerelli. The sequence continues at coordinate 35,688,672 of CM044955.1, read as the reverse complement.
CTCTTTTTCAAGTGATATGACCATGCAAGTGAAAGCGACGTTAAACGCAAATTAAAAAAAAAAAAATGTATCGCAAGATGGTGATTCGTATAAAAAATTAATTGGCCTCCCTAATTCCGCCATGAAGGTCAGCCCAAAGAATTGGTCGTACTCAAGAATGTTTCACTACCCCGATTTACTGTGCAAAATTTGAAACTTTTTTACCAAAAATATTAAGGTTTTCTAGACTTTCACCCAATGTACATTGTACATATTATAAAAAATAATGTTGAATAAATATATATGTACATTGTATCACATACTATATCTATAAATAAACCAAATTTCCAAGAAAATCGAAGTCTTTTATCTTTAATTAATTATACCTTTTGACTGTACCTGTATATAAAAAATTGTAAATAAAGATTGATCTAAATTGTTGAATAATGAATAAAGTCTTGATTAAATATAATACTTCTCACTTTGAATGGTTTTCCATAGACTGATTCTCCTCCTGTCCCCGTGCTTGTGGGGTCTCCTCCCTGGGCAATGAAACCTTTCACTACTCGATGTATCAACGTGTTGTTGTAGTAACCTTCCATGCAGAGCTGGACAAAGTTTCGACATGCTTTGGGTGCTTCTCTTGACCATAATTCAATATCAATATCACCCACAGAAGTTTTCAGTAAAACCTGAAAATAAAACCATAGTAAAATAAACTGGTGTAGGTAAATAGCACATAATATTCCTTATCCCTCGAAAAAGTCAAATACCGCCTCTGTTGACTATATTTGTGACTTTTAAGATTTTATTTAGGTAAAAAGTGTCTAATAAATGATACTTTTTGTGGATCATCAGGTTTTTTTTTCTCTTTATACCTATAGCTAACTTCATAAGAACCATTCAATTAATAATAAAAAAAAGTTACTAGGTATAAGCGGGGCCCCGCTAAATACCGGTAAATTGAGGACAGGTTTCCAAAAAATTCCAAAAAATTCAAGATTTATATAAGAACAATAAAATTGGAATAAACCCCTATTATTTAGGATTTTTTTTCTCTTAAAAACAATGCATATCTTGTAACATTCAGCAGAATCCAAGAAACGCCACCACAAGGCTGGCACTGGCGACACCGATTTGAAAGAAAAGTTTCGTGTAACATTACCCTTTAATTGTAGTCTACGTGTCAAATTTTAAGTTAATTTTCAAATTTAAAGCTTATAGGTACTGTAATAGAGATATTTTGTTTTCATTTTTTTTTTTTTTAACCACTCACATTTGGCGACCGAATACACTGTGTATAAAACTTATCGGACCGCAACGTTTATATATATAAAAGTTTGCAGAAATGAATAATGAAAGAAAATAAAAAATAGGATTCCTAATTTGAAAATCAACCCTTAAAACCTGGCCCTCGCATGGGGCCCGGCCCGAAAGTGGCTATAGTATTTTTTTTTCACTTGAATCACCCTTACAAATACTTTAGTACAAATTTAATATTTTGTTTCAGAATGGTAAAAGTAAAGTTTGGGTGCCATTTACAAACAGTAAATCTTAAATATTTCAATTTTGTATTTGTAATGTGGTTTTTTTTTGTAACTGTATTTGTAATTGGAAAAACTTTCTGAAAATGTATCAAAAGAGGGCTGTTCATAATTAAAAAAAAATAATAATAATAACTTGGCCACCCTGGCCCCAGACATAGGGTCCGTCCCGAAAAATTGGCCCCATTCTCAAAAGAGGTTTAATTAGCCCCACTTTATCACCGTGCAATCTTTCAAACTTACTATTCCAAAGATAGTCAAGGGTTTCCAGACTTTTGCCTATCAGGATTTCGAGTTAACAAGATTCTACTGTAAAATCAAGCTCGCCGGGAGGCGAGCGCTCGTCAAGTAGCGCCAGCCCACCGGCCTATATTAACACGAAACAGAGTTTATATGTATTTTGTTTTATTGTTCTCGCCCACTTCCCGCTAACTTTTATCAATTTTTATTTCTAATTCGTAATGAGACGCGAAAATAGATTGTGTTTCACGAAAGCGCGAAGTTCCTACGTACAGTTAAAGTCGTTTTCTGGCCACGCCGAAAATCTTGAATTTCATGAAAATATTCATACAGGTTTTTTTTTTCTTCAGACCAATTTTCTGTCAAGGGTACAGCAATGTGTGCTTGTCGTGGAAAGACGTGAGATACGTTTTTGGATAGGGAATTTTTATTTCTGCATACCTTTTATAGTTTCAAGTATATATTTTTTATAGGATAGGAGATATAGCCTTCTAAAATAAAACCGGAAAATTGCACAGAGCCGCCCCTGGTTATCTTGGAGCTGCGATTCTGGTATTTTTCGAAAGGCCTTATCATAGTAAAAAATATAAAAATATAACCAAAGTATTACACTGGACCAAACTTGAGTTATACCCTTTGAAAGGAATACTTATTATGGAGCCCAGAGCCGTCTATTGTTTTCCTAGAGATGTATTTCTGGTGTTTTTAGAAAGGTCTAGTCAAAGGGAATGAGATCACTTAATTTCAGATGGTTGAAACAAGTAGAAAAGTCTTTAAAGCCCTCTAAAGGAATATCTATAATAAAGCCTGGAGCCACGCCTAGTTAATCTAGTTATCCCAAGTTGATGATTGAAGGTTCTTTCTAAAGATCTAATTACGCAGAATTATACTACGATGTAAATAAAATTTTAGAAAAATCAGCGACAGTGTGAGACATTAAAAGAAAAAAACTGAATTTAGATTTATGAGAGTAACAAAAAATCTTCGCCTCACATAATAACTTAAAACATGGGTGGGATATAATCGTCTTTGCTTCATCCAAGCTGCCAGCAGACCGTTTTCTCAGAATAGGAATAATAACGTACTATAACTTCATTCAAAGATTTCTACATCAAGAGGTAAACTAGCTCTATATTTTGAGAAGTGTATAAAATATTGGCCAGTAAGAGGAAAAATATTAATTAATGTAGATCAAAACAATGATAAATTATTATAATAAAATATTATGTATTGAGCAGTCTCTGTGGTCGTCGACTGGTGTAGGTAAAACACCAAGTTTGCAAGGTGACCTGGGTTCGAATCCCGGCTAGGTAGAATTTTTTTTTTACTCTATACTTTGGATGTCCGGTTTTCTCGTGAGAAAAAAACAGTAGTTGGTAGTTTGAGTCAACCTCCTATGACCGTTTAATTTCGAACAAAGTCAGTATGGTTTAACTCGATCAACAATGATTTGTCACAATCTAATAATCCATCTAATAATCCATGTATGTAACATATTATGATGTAAGTTGCATTTTTTGTCCAATCGAGCTGAAATTTTCACTGTAAATTCCATGGATATATGCTTGCTTATTAATTTATAATTATTAAATGTATATCTAGTATAATTTCTCACTTCTTCTGTTTATATCTATCTACTGATTATGCTGAATTGACAGCATGTTTAGTAACTCGAAGTTAGGAAAATATATGGGTCAACATTTCTTAGAGCCATAGTAAGAGGCAATTTCGGAACATAAAATAATACTCGGCACTTTCATTTCCCTCTTTATTTTACCAAGATCGAATTTCCATCTACCTATCATTTATATAGGTACATATTATAAATAAAATTATATTGTAAACAAAACCACGAAACAGAGTTGTCCGTTTTTTAACGAGTTCATAACTAATTTTTCAATACAAGGTTAAAGCACTAGTTGATTATTAATGAATTATTGTTAATGGATTTTAAGATTAAATAGGAATGTTTTGCGGGCGGAGCCCGCTAGTTTTTAATAAATGTATGTTTTTATTTCCTGATTGTGATAATAATAATAAATTAACATTAATAGTAATTGTAAATAATACTAAAATCTAGCTTACTAGACTTTTAACCTGAAACTTGGAGTTCAAGACCTCACTAAAGGCTAACTATTAATTTGGTATTTTATTTAGTTTGGTCGTTAAAATAATTTAGACAAATCTTATTACTATAGATAAGGATAACGTACCCGAAAAGTACCCAAAAAATACCAGGTACTGTTACAAAAGTACCCGTACTGGGCACAAAATAAAATTAGGTACCCGTACCCATATTGGGTACATAATTTTGCTAGGTACCTTTACCCGGGTACAAAAAAATTGTACCCGTGCACAACACTGGCGACGGTATAACACACTGGATCCGCGTACCGTACTGAGTACCGGTTTTATGAAATACTCGGTATTACACACTGGAACCGAGTACCGACGTATCGTACGTAGTAGCCGGGTACCGGTTCTATTAAATTCTTGGTATTACACACCGGGGCCGGGTAGCATACCGGGTACCTGTTCTATGAAATACTCGGTATTACAATTACAATGCTACCCAAATACCCAACTCTAGAACTGGGTACACCAGAGAGGGGTACTTCATTATTCCGATATTATCTATGAATAATATTTAGGCTGTCGGTGTCCTAATATTTTTCTCTTTGTCTCGTAGGAACAAGTTTTCTATGTGAAACTTCTTTGTCAAACAATCGGACGGTTTAGGGAAATTTACATTATGTAATTCAGTTTATAAAATAGGAGGTGGAGCTTCTAATCTATTGAAACACTTGAAACTAAAACACCCAACAAATTTTGTGAACCGAGATTCATCTCCTGTAAACGTTCTGAATGCAAAATTGTGAGATTTAGTTAGTGTACTGAATAATGAAAGAACCGGTGCTTTTGTACTTGGTTCTTGAGTGATTACTCAAATCCATTATTCAATTTACATCCGCTCTCATAACCTCAAAAACCAAGTACAAAAGTAATTGGATAAATACTCGGTACTTTTAAGTTTTCGATTACTGAAGTACCAGTTCTATGAAATACTCGATATCCCTCATCACTAATTATTGCCAAAAATACTGAAAAGGGGTACTTTTCTGTTAGTGAACCTCGGTAGTGGGTTTCAAAATTTGAAAAGATCAACAAAATTGCTGAGCGCTCTAGTGTCACTCCAATAAGGAATACACCTGTTATCTCAATATTTCTCCTCTCTTCAGCAAGTACTATGAAATATTCTTTCAGCGTTTTTTTTTATTATTAAAATTTTCTATCTTTTTTTTTTCTCTCTCCTTGCAATTGTAATTATTTACAGAACAGTACTTGGGTCACAGTATAATTTTTGAGCATGCAACTCATTATAACTTTTTTCATTAAACATGGTAGTGTCACCTCACTACTCGTACTTCAATATGAATTACCCAACATTTTATATGATAGTCTTATAATATTACTGCGTATCGCAACATCCTTAAATTAAAAGCCTTTTTTCTTTTATCTGTTGATTGTTGATTAGTTTTTATTTCATCTATCAAAGGAAAATCAATTAAATCAAAAAGTAGTGATATACCCCAAAAAACACTACGTGTACAAATAGTCGTCAAGTGTTGGAATGATTAAAAAGAACTGATATCAAAAACGTCAATTTTCTATGTTTGAAGGAATTATTTTTCACGTAATTAGTCTCTTGATAATTCAACCAAAATAATAGCCTCACAACAACAATACACCTTTGAGCAAATTTCGATTTGGTATTTTGAGAATTTAACCAAAAAAATAGCCACTCAACAAAACAATGCTCTTGTAAGAACAATGTTGCATAATTACAGAACCACGTCCTTGACTGCACACTGTTTTGTTAGTAAATTACTACATAAATTTCAGAACAAAACAGTGTGCATTAGTCAAGGACGTGGTTCTGTAATTATGCAACATTGTTCTTACAAGAGCATTGTTTTGTTGAGTGGCTATTTTTTTGGTTAAATTCTCAAAATACCAAATCGAAATTTGCTCAAAGGTGTATTGTTGTTGTGAGGCTATTATTTTGGTTGAATTATCAAGAGACTAATTACGTGAAAAATAATTCCTTCAAACATAGAAAATTGACGTTTTTGATATCAGTTCTTTTTAATCATTCCAACACTTGACGACTATTTGTACACGTCGTGTTTTTTGGGGTATTTATTTAACTTGAACTATCATTACCATTTTTACCCAACTATCTATTTATCTTTTATTGGATAATAATAATAATAATAATAATAATACTCTTTAGTGGAAGGTAACTACCAGGCAAGGTTAATGCTCAAAGCATTTTCTGCCACCTAACCCTCAGAGTCTTATTATTATGTGGTCACAAACTCAAATTAATGAAGAAAAATTCGTGCACTGGGTGGGATTCGAACCAACGGATCCCTACACTACCTGGATTACCAGACTAGTGCGTTAACCACTTGACTATCAGTGCACTTTTTATAGTGGTACATGTCAACATCTATGGTCATACACACCACTTTAGCTGTAGTAAAGCTACATGAGATCTATGAGATGAGTCTCTTTCAAAAATGGTATAAGTTTTTCTTGTGGGGGTTTGCTAGTAGCTGTGAAATTGTGGTTGGTAGTTGTAGTTTTATTTTGATGTTGTGGGATTTTCTGCATTTATCAATAATATTATGGTTGTTGTTTTTGTAGCCAGCTCGGCTACAGCTGGAGGGGGGAGTCATGGTCTCCAGCCAACTTTATTTCAAAGTTGGCTCGTCCTGAACCACATATTTCTATGTGCAATCAACCACCATGAGGACTTGGACTTTTCTTTATAAACCATTAAACCCTTAGTAAACTGCAAGCTAGCCTGGCTTGTAAGGGTTGGCTAGCCTGTTCTCTCTCTATAGACCAAGCGTCACAGGTGGGTGGGGCTGTTTTATTCATAAAGAAGCTGTGAGTCAAGTTAGTATGACCAAGTTGGAGTCATGTGATGGCTACTTGTTGGTGACGAGTTAGCTTGGCAGGAAGAACTGTTTTGACATTTTTCTTTATTACTAGTAGTTTGTTATTTAGCTCAGATAGCCATTTTAGTCTCTATTTTTGTAGTATGCTTTTTTGAAGCTTATTTTTCAGGTCACTTGGGTCTATGGAACTGTCAACAGGAGAATTTGAGATGAATGAATGTGTGGCAAGTTCATCTGCTTTCTCATTACCATGAATACCAACATGTGATGGAACCTATAGGAAAACTATGTTTTTTCTGGATAGTAGGACCACATTTTCAATTATTGGTCCATATAAGGGGTGATTGTTCTGTACATGTTCTGTTGCGATAGAGCTGAGAGAGTCATTTTTTACCACCCAACTAATTTCAAGATTAAAAAAAAAAAATAGAAAATTAACTTATTAAAAAAAAAACAAGATACATTAGGATACATTACATAGGTACTGCTATCCAATAAATATCTATGATGTTTCTGTAATGCTTACCTTCCCTTCTGTAGGAGGTTCCTGAATGTAGATGTTACTCATCCTAAAAAAGATTTGTCAATTTTCAGCTCTATATCTGAAAAATAAATTGAAAATAATTCAACAATAATATTAATTGGAATTCATAAAGTGATTATTTTTTGTAGCTTTAGATGAGCATAATTATATACAGTCAACTCTAGGTATTTCAAATATATACCTAACCATATTGAACTTTTAATTAATGAAAAGTAAGTGTAATGTTGTTTCACAAATTGTAATATTATGATGGCTGGGATCAAAAACTTTGTATGTGAAAAATCTCATTTTTTCAGGAGAGCCAAAAAACTGTTTATTGAAACACAAATGTACAGAAATATTGCAAGTTCAATCTCTGGCTGAACATTTTTTTTTTTTTTTTTTTTTTTTTTTTTTAATTGTACCATGAGAGTTGTAGCTACCATTCTTAAAATATATTGTTTACAACAGACAGACAGACCAACTTCGGATTAAGACTCTGTGGACTCTCTAAAATGTCTTTCAGAATTTAAAACTGACCATTAAAATTTTGAGATTCTTTTCAATAAATAAGGATACTAAAAACCTGGAATACATGGACTGCTGGCTGCATTAGAAACCAAGACAGTTCCAATTCAAACTTTGGTGTTTTGTTAGGATTCAATGTAATCAACTTTATTACCTATTAAAATCCATCATACAAAGGATATCATAAAATTAATTTATCATGCAACACAGAGAATGGCTGAAAATAGAAATTTATCATTAAAAACAAATGAATTAAATTTAAAGCATGGGTACTCTTCTACTGCTTCTTTAGAATTAGGTATTTGTTAAATGGGTTTTTACGTCCCATTCAACAGCTAGGTTAGGCCATCTCCAGATGGAGGTGTTACCCTCCAATTGCAAAACCTACTACAAACATTAACCTCACCCGGTCTGGGCTGGGCCGGAATGCCAGCATCAGGAAGTCTTCACCTCACTGGATGTTGCTTAACTTCAGTGATCATACAATTTTTTTTAAATTATTATTATCAACTGGGGTTTTACATCCCTTTTAATAAGGATTATCTCTAGACAGAGTTGTTACCCTCCATTGAAGGGAAATGCACAAACCTACTACCCACATTAACCTCAACTAGCCTGAGTTGGACTGGGAAGTATTCACCTTGCTGGATGTTGCTAAACTTTGGTGATCCCAAAAGATTATTAATATTAACTGGGGTTTTACATCCTTTTTAGCAACTAGTTCATCTCGAGACGGTGGTGTTACCCTCCATTCAAAGGAAACTCACAAACCTGCTACCCACATTAACCTCACCTAGCCGGGGTTGGGTCGGAATGCCAGCATCACAGTCTTCACCTCTCTGCACGTTGCCTAACTCCGATGATTCCTAGGAGAATCTTCTTATCCTCCTAGGAGTCCTAGGGGGTAGGGTGTCTAAGGGTGATCCTATGAGAACTTGAGATCTTGAGAAGGTGGAAGGTAACATTACATTTGTTTCACAAAAAAAAAAAAAATGATTTGAAATTTCGCGGGTTTTTCTTTAAAAATTACCTACTTAGACTTTGCAGCGCTCTCTATCATCATTAATCTACTATCACCATAGATTATGGCGCAATATTTGAATCTGAAATCAATTTTTTTTTTATAATACCTATAGGAAAAAAATTCCATTTTGCCTATGTTAGAAGTTAAATCCAATTTCGCCTCTTAATTTGCTAAAACTAGTGATACCATAAAATACCTATTTTGATATTACATTGTGAACAAAGCTCCAATATCTCCAGAATATGAGTCTCCTAATAAGAATTGTCAGGAAGGGTCAGAACAGTCCAAGTCGTAAGTACTTGATCAAATAATTTGCATTGCATTGTATTGTTGAAATACTGAGCACATCTTAATGTACAGGGTGTTTCTGAAATTAGTGCACATGTTGATACCGTAGGTTCCCTGGGTCTAATAAGCAGGGGTCAGCTCTATTCAACTAGGGGTTGATAGTAGACAAATGGACCCAGGTCTAAATTAAGGCACCAAGGAGGGAGCCATTGTGTGAAGCACCACCTAAAAAGGCCAAAGCACCCATTTTATTCTTATAATAATAATATCACTCTTTAGTGGAAGGTAACCACCAGGCAAGGTCAATGCTCACAGCATTTTCTACCACTTAACCCTGAGAGTTTATTATGTGGTCACAAACTCAAATTAATGAGGAAAAATTCCTGCAGTGGGTGGGATTTGAACCAACATAATATATCTTTACGCTACCTAGTTTACTAGACTAGACATTAACCACTTGACTATCAAGCATGGTTTTATAGTAATATTGCCCTACCCAACGGATCCCCACCCTACCAGGATTACCAGACTAGTGCATTAACCACTTGACTACCAGATCACTCATATTGTTTAATGACTGGCTAGACAAGCCAAATTGAAAAAGAATCAAGTAAATTTCTTAAAACTTAGTTAAATTTTTTGGCTTACTAATGATGCAAGCCTAGAAATCTAGTAGTTGTGGATTTGAGGCTGGCATTACACAATTTTTTGGCCAGTGTTTTAGGTAAGGACTGAACATTAGATCAAGCTAGCCAGGGGGTGAGCGCTTGGCAAGTAGCACTTGCCACCGGCCTATTTTAACATACCACATTTAGAATTTTCCTACAGTTTGTTTTTCTGATTATATGAGGTAAATGCTTTGTTTGAGACTGTGCCTATCATAGCCTTTTCTGTATCAAAACTCATTGTAGACATTGTTCTAAACATCAGAAAATTTTAGTTCTGCCCGTATTCATTTTAAGGCCTCCCCATCATACAGCCCCTGATTTGGTAAAAAGTGCTAAACATTAAACATTGGACATGACATGCAAAAAAATGAAATCAATTAGAAATTTTATTTTTAATAATTATTTTCTATTGGTCTTCCAACCCCTAGTTGTGAAGAGTTGACCTATGCTTATTTGACACAGGGTGGTATCAATATTTGCACTCATTTCAGGAACACCCTGTATATAAATGCCATATACTTATTCACTGGGGTTGGGGTTTATTTTATTTTAAAACATACAATTTATAAAATGTAAAATATTTCTATTACATTTTATACCTTTTATTCACTTAAAAGGTCACCTTGCTATTAAGATGTGTACCTACTACTAAGTGAGGATTTTCAAAAAATACAAATATAACACTAAACACATCAAAAACCTAATGGGGATGTAGCAAAAACTACAGTGCAGGGTTTTAGCTATTCATAATGTGAAATTATATTTCTAGGATAAATTAGAGTCAATTTAGCTAGGTGTACATTTAATTTTTTTTATATATATATAATCATTTACTGCTGATAGAGAAGTGTACCTAAATAAATTAAAATTGCCAATAATAGAAGTAGAAGCACAACAAGCAAAGTCATTAGGCTTATACACCACCAGACTATTAAACTGGCAGATCTCAAGGGTATTGCACTTTGACAGGCCCCATTGCTTCAAGTGGCTGACTTGCATTACCTAATTATTATATTTAGAGCTTTTGAATGTTTTGGTTTTTTATTTTAAAAATAAAAATAAAATCACTCAAAAGTCCATTTTCTAGGTTGTTTTGTGTTCATGGCTTCTCAGAATCTTGACTGTTAATTATCTTGTAATCTATAACAGATTTCAAAAAGTTCTCAGAAAAATAATCTTCAAAATATGTTGTACCTGCCCTTAATAAAAAAGCTGCTTTTGCCATTATTCAAGACACTAAAGTTAACATTTTTATTTATTTACTTGTAAAAGTTTAGTCATTTTCTAAATATATATATATATTTTTTTTTCATCATTAATAAAGAAATTCTCTTCACCTTCTTTGTGCAGTTACAAGTACTATACAAGCAGCACAGTCAAAGTGTCTCCACACATCTAGTGTTTCATATGCAAGTAAAGATTACCAAGAAATTAAACTGAAACCATTCAAAGAGCAATCTCTAAAAGCTTATGAAAAATGGAGAAGGCGACATGCCTATCCACACCATGTAGATAATGTAAAATGGAGAAATGAACAAGATCTACCACCATATCTGAACATGTGTGGTCCAATAACAGACAACCCAGATTATTCCTATGTGGATCAAACACTCCAGAGACCACCTACCTATGGAGTTGGGCAGAGGAGAAGGATCATCCAGCAGATAGACTTAGCTGTAAGTTTCTTCACTGTAATCTATTTTACATGGATGTTTGATGTGCATGAAACATTTTATTGAGTTGGGTTTTGTGAATATGACTGCAAACAAATAGAGCAATGCAAGCTGTTTTCCCATTTAACCCCGTGTATTGCCATGCGGACGCAAAATGTTGTAACTTCTACTGTAGATAACATTTTCAGATGATTTTCGTTTTATATATATAAAAAAAAAAAAAACAGATTAAGGATTTATACTTGCTACAAGAAAAAAAGTAATAAAAAAAATATTACAACTTGTGGGAAAACTTTTTCAATTTAAACATGACCTACTAATAATAGGGAAAATATTAAATAAACAATAGATTGTGGATGTTTTTAATAAACCTCAAAAATATGGTAAATTACAAGTTAAAACTTTCCTTTCCATGAGTTGCAATGATTTTTCTGATTTTTTTCTTATCCTCTGCTTTCTTTTATACAAAACAAAAATCATCTGATTTTTTTTTCTAAAGTAGAAGTTATAACAATTTGCAACCGCATAGAAATACATGGTGTTAAAGGGGAAATAGCTTGTGTTCCTCTAATTATTTGCAGTAGTGTATTTGTTTCAATTTAATTTATCAATCAATACAGGATGTCCCATTATAAACGAGACATTCAAATATATCGAGAACTACTGACAATAGAAAAAATCTGTTCAAGATCACTTTCATAGCTCTAAAGGGAACATTTGATTTAGGTTCAAACAAATTCTCACTTGTAATTTTTGTCACACTCAGTTTTATACCTTTTAGGGAGTGTGAATTTTTTTCCATCTTGGACCATGAGTGCAGCATATCAAATCAGTCTAATTTCAAGTGCTAAACACAATAGTAATATTGGTTTTTCATTTTAGTTAACTTTTTGAGTCCCCTATAGGCCTATACCACAGATCAAAAAAATTAAGTAAAATGGAAAACCAATATTACCATAATGTTCAGCACCTAAATTAGGACTGATTTGATATGCCACACACATGGTCTAAAATGGAAAAAATCCCACACTCCCAAAAGGGTGTGACATCTGTGACATAAATGACAAATAAGAATTTTTAAACCTAAAATTTTGTGTAGATTTCAAAAATGGCATTTAAAATAGGGGGTGCCATTTAAGATTCCAATATTGACCTTGAAATAACCTTGAAGGGCTCATCCAAGAAAGTTCTAGAGGTCAACATCATGTGTCCCATTTAGAGCTATGAAAATGATCATCAGCAGATTTTTTTCTATCGTCAGTAGTTCTCGAGATATTTGAATGTCTCATTTATAATAGGATACCCTGTATAGAACCTATCTATTTGTTTTTTCAGAAAACGATTGTCCAATACAATGCTGAACTTGATCATGGAAAACTTAAATATCAGAACAAACTGAAAGCAATTGAAGACGAGAAACAAAACCTCCTGAAATCCAAACTGAGCCCTAAAGGAACTGATGTTCTGTGAACTAGACATTGTTAATGGAAAATAATAATTAGAGAAGAAAAATGAAAATTTAGTCTTTCATTCATTGCTACTGTGAAGTGCACAATATGTTGAAGTTACATACTCATACCTATATTGTATTAATTACACTATACCTAAACTTATTGCACCAGGATATTTTCATGCTGAAAATTAGAACCACTAAGGGTAACGGTTGTCACTGGTCCGTAGTCGTCCAGAGATCCCGAGTTCGATGTCCGGTTAGGGCAGCTAATCAAAGAAAATTCTGTTCCTTCCAAACACGTGAGGCTGGTCTTTGCCGACCCTACCTAGGCTGGGTGAAGTTGATGTGGGTAGCTGGTACGATTCCCAGCGAATGGATAGTAAAACCCCGTCCTGACTATCTACCTCAAATCAGGTCGTTAAAATCAAATAAAATCAACTAGTCACAATAGATCAAATTAAGTCGCAGTGTTAAATGGAAAGGTTTCACTAAAAACCCTGCAAACAGGTCAGATAATAAAAATAAGGGTTTTACATAAATTAATTATGATTATAGGTTTGTTGACAGAGATTGCCTCAAGCAATACTCACCCTCTTGTCATTATTTTTGCCAATAAAGAGTTATTATTTATTGTATTAATCAATCTGATAGAAGATAAAAAATAAATAGTGCTATTATTTTGTGTTCATGGTCTTCAATAAATAAGAAAAAAACATGCATTGGGTGTGAATCGGAATCGAACCTGTATATTACCTGCACCACCAATCCATGGTAGGTATGTGTATTTACCTGAATAAAAAGTATCAAGTGAAATCTTTACAAACATTAAAAAATAATTTATATTGTATGAAAATCTATTATTCAATTCTTATAAGATCCCCACATTCATATCTTTTCAATTAATACGAAGTGACTCATTCTGCTGAAAACAAATGTGTAGGAAAAGTGCCAGCATTGTAGTTATAAGCAGCCTAAAGTTTTGTTCAACAGTCCTTGTGTTCAATCTAACTTCACAAAATTGACAATTGTGCATAATTGACATTTTTCGAAAAATGATCTGAGATTACCTTAGTCGAAGAGTGTCCCCTAGAATAGATTCTAAAATTTTCTATACAAAAAAAAAACTTGAACACCTTGTATGTCAAAAGAGCGCAAAATTTTCAATCCAGCAGGCTCGATTTTTTACACTTGGTGAAAATCCTAAACTTGAGTAATTTATGGGAAATAATCTTCCATGATCCTTGCAATCTTTTCGAATAATCTGATTAAAAAGAGCTCGTACTATTTTTATTTTTTTATTATATACGCTACAGAGTAGAGAGAAACAATTTATTTATTTAAACAAACAAAATGATACCTACTACTCTTTTACAGATTTGCTAAAGCACAGTATACCATTCAATACCTCGTACATACTCGTATTTTTTACCTTCCTCTTTCATTTTATTGTATTATGTAGATAATAATAAATTATAGTGTATACTGCACAATTGCACATACATTATAACACAATAGTGTACGGAATAATTGAGATACGTCTCAGAGATGAGATGAACGTTCAAATAATAATGGTATATTATAATAGCAATTATAATATATTCGCAAATCATCTTCCTCAATATTTTAAAATGTTGAGTTATGTTACTCGCATTGAAGCAAGAATAATTGCCTTAAAATGGGTTAACACGGATCATTTTAAAAATAAAACGACTTTTAATTTTTTTGTAGGAACAGGTGTTAAATAAATGATGAACATGATTTAATTCTCATATTTTTCTTCGATATCGCTAAGCGTGTAGTAAGGCTTGTCCAATCCGCTGAAGAGTGGTAGCTTTTCGCAACTGGTGACTCAACGGCAACAGTTAGTAAAAAAGTGTCAAATTCGTAATCAGTACCTCAAACTCATTGGATTTACTATGTCTCAACCCCCATCTAGAATGAATAAAAAATAAACTGGTGTGAGAACACACAACTTTCCTTATCCTTTGAAAAGAAAGTTGAATGCCGTCACTAGTGACTGAACGGTAATATCAAGAAGTTAAAATATTAATAATATCAATTTCGTAATCATCACCTCAATATCATTAGGGTGAATATAAAAAAAGCTAGTCCAGGCAGGACCAAAATACCTGTATATTTATTAGGACCGAGTTCCAAAAAGTAGAACATTATATCAAAAAATGATCAGAATAGACCCTATAATTTTTAATCACAAGAAAAACCAAAACCGCCACTGGTGGTAAACGGCGCCAAATGGCGTTCGAAAGGCCGTCACCGGTGGCACATGCTTTTTTCGAAAAGTTTCGTGCTGCGTCCGCTGTATATTTTTGACCTCTGTACCGAATTTTATGTCTAGCTTATGCCGTTTTTAAGATATTTTCTTTACAGACCGACACATGGACTAATGGCCGAAACTTTGAATTAAGGATCTGGGGATCCTAAAACGTGTTTTGGGACTGAAAACTGACTATCGAATACTTTATAGCATAAAGAAAGCAAAATATTCGCGTGATTTCTACCTTTATTTTATCTTTATTTTCATAAGAGTCAATACCGCTTATTCCCCGTAAGTTTCCCTGAGGGAAAGAATCAGGTAAGCACGGCTCAAACTGTGGGATAGCAGCGCGATTGGTTTTTTTATCTAGTTTTCGGGTTGAAAAATCCTAATAGTAAAAAGTGAGCATTGTGCTCTTATCCATCAGAGATTTTTCTTAGTCAAGTCTGACCTTGGACCGAAATGTTCAGCAGACTGAAAACCAATCCATTATCCTGTTATCGATGCTAAATACACACATAGTGCGTACCAGGAACTTTTCGGGCTCGTCTTTAGTATTATAGTTCCTCACATTGAAACAGACTCTTCAGAAGAAGAGTCTAGGTTGGGAAATAGTCAACTTTATAATAGTTTTGGTAATTTTAATATCACAGATATCAAAAAAAGGAATACAACGAATAAAATGTTGGTGAAATTATATTATTGTGTGACTTTGTTTTTCTTTTTCGACATTTCATGGGGTTTTCCATTCCAAACTGCCACTTTGTGGCCCGGCGTCCCGCAGGACTAAGGATCTATATGCCTGGTAAGTATTGAATTCTTCTCATACTAGTGGTTGTTCGCTGCTACATGACCTGTGTTGCTCATAAATAAGCTCCCGTATAAGTTCGTTGTAGGTACACGTAGAAAATATTTCATACACATTGTGGAATTGATTTTGTTTCATTAAGACCGAATTATGAAACAGGATTAAATTTAAGTTAAGCCACACCCCTTTAAATCGGAGTCTTAATAAATCGCAGCGCACTATAACCCAGCTTCAGGGATAGTATAGTCTTTCTTATCTTTAATCCTGTTTTATTATTTGTGCCTGAGTTGTTTTAATACCTATCTACCTGTTTAAGTTAGATTCGTGTTAATCACTTTCGTGATATCACAACTACTCATACTGAATACCAAATCTACGCTGAAACCAGGACTTGAAGTACCGACCACCAGGTTACAAGTCCGCCACCTTATCGATCAAGCTTCTGAGGTCGGTAACTTTACGAACCTGTATGGGCCAGTCAAAATCAACAACAAAAAATCGCTTAATTCGTAAAACCACATTTGTTTCTTAGCATCTTGTTTGGACCTATTAGAGCTACCCATGTTTTTAACTGGGTTAAAAGTTTTTTTTCGATTTTCTTGATTATAATTATAGGTATTATGTTCAATTGTACATACATAGGTATGCTCCGTAATACTCGTAATATTCAATTTTTCTTTGAATATTGTTACTTTTCTTAGAACTTACATAGGTATATCTCGAAAACAGTAAAGGAAAAACATGCAATGTTTTTCCAATAATGTACCGCGATATGTATAGGCGAAAAACTGAAAAAGTCCAAAGGTGTGTCAGTTTTTTGTTTGCTACATTTTTCTCAAAGCTCTTCGGCATTTGCCAACTTGGGTACACACTACCCTGATGGGTCCAAACAACATAATATTAAAAATATAAGAGATACATTATGACCTGCGAATTCACTGTCTATTGTGACTGAATCAGTAAGTTCTAGGATTGTAGAAAATACTCTAATAATAAGTTTTTATACTTTTTTTTGTGCTTCTTAGCTCTAAAGGTTTTAGTTCTAACGGTTTGTCGCTTGTATAATATCTCGTCATTTCGTGAGTGTATTAAAAATTTAGACGTTTGTTTTAGTTTATGATAATTATATTATTGTCTTGAAATTTCCATCTTTCAAATTTCACCATCCAAAGTTAAAATTGTTCATTTAGTGTATGTTGTTTTGTGCTAATTTGTCGAAATCGAAATTGAGCGAAAATAATGGACAAAGCGCGATCTGACTCCAAGCCCGAATTTTAGAAACCCCGAAATCGGCCATTGAAACACAAGTCGAAAAAAAAAACACATTCGAATAGATCTTTTGAAAAAATTGGCGTCAGAAACGTCAGTTTTCGGCTATCTGGCACCGTTAAGTTGCGTCGCTTTCCGCCTAAGAGAAGAAAAACTTCGGAGAGCAGTTGTGGGATACAAGAATTTTCCAGGAGTTGAAAATGTTCCCCTAGTACGAGAGCAAAATGCTCAAACCGCACTATCCTTGGGCGGTCAGATCTGCCAAGAAGTGGCGAAACAGATCCAGACTGTTGTGACAATCTTATACATAGAATATTATACAGAATTTTGTTTTCAGTATGCAAAAGACAGTTCCCGGTGGTTGTATCTTCTACCTTTTGCCAGCCCGGGACACGGTGGATCCACTATAGGTGATGGATAGTGGGAAGGGAAAAATGACCCAGGTATCCCTACCGTGAGGACTCTGCATAGCACCCTAAGTCTAGGGGTTATGGTAGGGCTGGTGGGGGGGGGGTTGTAATCAGCTGGTAGGGGTTTAAAAAGAGGTGCTACTCTTCTTTGGGGTTAGGGCATTGACAGGGTGTCAAACGGATAGCGGTATAGTACCGTTTGAGTAATTGAGCATTCTTTTGCTCTTATACCTACTGGGAGAACAAATTCGATTTCTGTATGTCTTAATTTTCATTATTATTAAACATATTAGATCAAGTTTTATTTACATAGAATATATACAATATATTTATACATAGAAATTGACATTAATAAAACAAAATTCGATCAAGGGTGGTGCTAATGCCAATGGCATTCCCTTCCGCACCACCACTCAAACACAAATCACAACAGCCCTCGGCCGTGGAAAACCGATGATTTTACGCCGTATATTTTCAAAAGATCTACGCTATCGAAGATCTACGAATTCGCTATCAAATTTTTGGGGGATATAGTAGAGGGGATATCAATAATAGAGGGATACGCCTAGATCTTATTATACACCACTCATCGGGGTTTGAACATTTCTGAAAAAAAAAAAGATTATTTTTACATATCTTATCTTGATGTGCCTATTTTTTGTTTTCTCCTAGTGTTTCAAGGGTCGATTTCGCGGTTTCGAACATTGCAAACTACCGAATCGCGTAAAGAGCTTACATAGGCTGAGACCAGAGAGTCCCATTACACCAACTAGCCTAAAATACCTAGTTAAGTCATTCATAATTATTCGATTCGATGTGTAGGTAGAAGACAATATAATAATATTATACATTTAGATCAGCTGTAACATAATGGAATGTGTAGTTGGGTAGGTAGGGAACCCCATAGATTCCATAGAATTTATTATGTATTGTGTTGTTATTTACCTATGTAGGTTTATTGTGCATAATAATTAATAAAATGTGAATTAAACTGATAAAGTCTTTCTATTCGTATATTGATGGAGCCAATAAGTGCCTATATTTTACGTATATAGGGCAGTGGCGGCTCCTGACTTCAAGACTAGGTGAAGACAAATTATACCCAGACGTATTGAAAAAATAAAATTATTAATTTATCAGATCTTAGTTCTTATGGTCTCATAAACACAGCCCATTGTAAGTTTCCCATGGCTGTTTCCCTGCAAAGCATGATTTTCTCTCATACCAGTTTTGCATCATATAAGTTTTTATAGGTACTTTTTTTGGAGAACACTTGGTACTTAATAAATAAACAAGGCCAGCAGAACAATTTGTCAACACTTGAGCTGGTACACAGCCATTCATTTTTCATAAGCCATTCAGGCTTGAACTGTATGGCTGTGGGGCAGGCATTTGCTTTACTTTTTTAGTGGTGGTTAGAAATTGGACATCCAGTAATCATAATATCTTTCATATCCTCATTACTTCTTAATCTGAATGGGGTTACTTTTAATGTTTGAACCCCATGATTTTGTGGGAATCTCATTGTTTCTTTGAAATGTTGTTATTAATTATTCATCTTAATAAAAAATATTTATTCATCTTAATAAAAATTATTAACTAAAAGTTGGTAAAAAGGAATTAAAATAAAAATATTAGGATTATACCTCAGTAGATAGGTAGGTACAACATTTTAAAGAGGGGTTAGAACTGGGAAGGAAAGAAAGTTAGTTGAAGACTAAAAATTACAATCCAAAACTGTAAGAAAATCCACCACCAGATTACAAAATAAATCTAAGAAAACATACTTACTACAAATATAAAATCAGCTTAAATTTGTGTTACCATTGATGTTTAAATGACTATTTATGAAAAACACAGATATTGCCTTATAATTTTAAGTACTTCACTGGAAGCTGTGTGCTTAGCTACCTGCAACCTGCATAATTATAATGTTATTTCTGACACTGAAAGAAGTACATAGCTTTTTGTTTTTTTTTTTGTTTTTTACAAATTAACGGGGTTTACCCATGTTTATTGTATATAATATGAAAATACAATTGTATAAAGTTGAAAATATATAAAAGTATAACATAGTAGATAATATAATAAAGTTAGGAATAAATATAAAATATAGATGAATGCTATTACATAAATAAATAGATGGTATTCTTAATTTACAGTACTGAGATATTGCTTATGCTTAATAATTTTTGTTTCGTCGTCTCAACATTATCATAGAACAGATCTATCGAAGGATCTTTGTTGCAAGCATCATTGAAGAGTCGCACAATACGGTTGAATGGTTTAGAAAAAGCATAGTTTTTGGTGCAAGATTTTTCATAGAGTAGACTCTTATTTCTTCATATTCAACTTATTATGAAAAGCACAGGTCAGATCAGGTAGGAATAATGTTTCTATCCTGTATCAAATACTGGGAAATAACTTTATTAACTAGTTACACCAATTAAAAGTCACTTAATTACCGTTGAGAAGATTTGAAAATAATCTAATAAAATTTGAAAAGTGCTTTGTTTACATTCTAAAGATAAGAGATACAATGTTGCCAAGTTAATTTCATAGCTAAATTTCTACAAACTTCAAGAGCTATATTTTAAATTTAAAGAAATCCCTCAAATCATGTAAGACGTATATTTATTTTAAAAAATAATACTACACCGCCTGAACAGAATATTTTTCTCTTGAGAATTTCATTTCAACACGTCTAATTTCATGATTTTTTTTAAAAGTGGTTCCATAGTCAGGATCTTAAACAGGACCACCATTGTCCCTATTTAAAAACTTCTTGGAACAACTAGATACCAGATTATCTTATTTGGCTCAATTTCGGTACCTACATTAAATAATTATCTCCGAGATTTGACTTCAATTGAGATGTCCTTTTTAAGACTATAGTTGACAAGATACATAAATAGTTAAAATTTATTGGTAACGGCTATCGTTTAGTAACTATGTACAAAACTAGAACCCAAAAAATGAGAAATAATATCCAAAATTCCTGACACAAAATCCTGCTTTCCTAACGCCTACGTTATTATTATTATTATTTTTTAATATTACAAGATTGTGCTAGATATGGGAGGCTAAATCATTGACTGGTTTCCTAGGTCTGGCATAATGCTACTGGCAACAATGTTAATATCAAAAACACATGACATCGCACATGGTGGCTTCGTGACATTTCGTATGAGGTCGTGTAGATAATGTAAACTGAATACAACTGAAGACTGTCCTCAGTAGCATATTACATAGATATAGTTCTTGCCTAATATTTCATGATACCTACTTGGAAATACTCAACTCTGATTGGTTGATTCAAGGACAACTGAAGACAATTTCGAATTGTCTTCACATTTGGTGTTCTCCTTGGAAAGTAACATGAAATGTTAAGCAGCATTGATCTATTTTACACAAAGCTTACTCTTTTTTTTTTTTTTTCTTTGAGTTGGATCAATTGTGCCATGTTCAAGGGATTATGAGTAGTGTTTTCACTGTTCAAAATTAGGTGAAAATGTCTTCAGTGTCTTCACCCGACGAGCCGCCACTGATATAGGGTGAGCATAAAGTCTCACCCCACCCCCGTATCTCGAGAATAGCTGAAAATACTAGAAAACGCAAAAACACGTATCCCTTCAAATTTAGGGTGACTAATTTTCAGCCAAAAAAAAATTGCCTACACGGCCCCAGTCAGGATGGGCAATCTGGGCATGCACCAACTTTAAAATCTTCAATAGAATGGTATATCTTGTGGCATATCGTTTTACAGGTTTCATAGAAAAAAGTTCATTACAACAAATTTCAGTGAGCTAGGACTTACCGTTCTCGAGATACAAGGTCGGACGTCCTGCGTAATATCCATATACTCGTATTTTGACCTATAACTCGTTGACCATAAATTCCAGAAAAATGAAATTTGTTGAAAATAACTCCTTATAGTAAGAACTTTCGAACAAGTTAAAACTTGAGTTGTTTTTTCGTTAAAAATTTTCGGACTGTTCGTCCGGCTGGCTGACGAAACCGACCAGAAACTAACATCAACAGAGTATGTCGAGTTATAACTTTTTCGACAGGGCTTGTCATAAGGAGTTATTATCAACAAATTTAATTTTTCTATAATGTACGGTTAACGAGTTATAGGTCAAAATATTATATGGATATTACGAAGGACGTTCGACCCTGTATCTCAAGAACGGTAAGTCGTAGCTCACTGAAATTTGTTTGTAATGAACTTCTCTCTATGAGACCTTTAAAACGACATGCCATAAAAAATACCATTCTATTTAAGAGACTTTATGTGGGGTGAGACTTTATTCTCACCCTGTATACAAGGAAGCATACAACACAATAACATCAAAATGCAGGAACCAGGATTTATTGTATCGGAATAATTAGTTGGTATCTGTATCCTTACTTACTGATTTATATTTATTATTATGATATACATCATACATGTTTTTACACTGAATAAGAAAATAATAGGTACTTAGTTATTTTCCTGATATTACCGGTCAATATACCTACTATTGAATATCCGTGAAGTTAATACTTTGATAGGGAGCATCCCACACCATTTACAAACTTCTATGCAACTATTATTAGCCAATAACCTTAAAACCCAGTGGTGTATACCTACTGTAAGAATTTAGTCGAAGGGGTGTCTAGAAGAACAACCTATGTTATTTTTGGTACTTTTCAGGAGAGAGGTTTAAAGTTGAAATTGCTGTTATTTTATTTCAATTTAGGTTTCTTGCCACATAGGTTGTTATTCCACTCAACCCAAAAAACACAAAGAAAAAAACATGCCAAGAAACTTACTTTTCTACTGGGAAGGTAAATTTGTGTAGAATCTCTTGTGACTAGTGTTTACAATTATGCATAGGTAACTAGTGTTTACAATTTAAATAGGTGTCTCAACAAAATTGTTATGCACCTAAAAATTGACACAATAAAATTAATTAGAATAAACGCAAATAATTTTATTGGCAGACGAAAATAAAACAAACGGCCGTGGGGTTAGACTATAGCCTTTTGCGCGCACGCACTAACTGAAATTTTTGTCACATAGGTTGTTTTACATCAAAATTTTCATCCCTTCTCCCACTCTTTTTTCCAAGTTTGACCGACATAAGCCGATTTTTTCCGAATTCTGACAACACTACGCTATGAAAGAGAACACATAGGTTGTTATTCTGCAAAAAAAAAAAAACTCGAAAAATTAACATAGGTTGTTCTTCTAGACAAGCCTTCAGTCTTTATCTTCGCCCTAATGCCCTTAACTTATTTTTATAGCACGTGCTGAATGCATGTTCGACCAAATCTCCTGATTTCTTCCTACGGGGATATTAATTTGAAACATTTCGTTGACAACGATCGCCTTCGGATACTGAAGATAAATATTTGGAACGCTATCGATTTATCCATGAAATACCGGTAGACATGTTTCAGAGAGTGCAGTGAAACTTCAGAAATCGACTCAACTAGAAGTGCATAGACAAGTAGACAGTTGCGGCCGTCATTTGATTGATGTAATTTTCAAAGAGTATGATTTTGTTCTTGTTTGAGCTGGGTCTCTGAGGTGGAAATTAGACTGATACCTCCAATCTCCAGTAGGTACTTTCGGTTTTATTAATATTTCAAAAAAGTAAGTTTTTCTACCGTACCTTGGAACAATATTACCAAAAAAAATAAAGTATAATTTCCTTTGCATATGTATAAAGTTTTTGTATTGATTAATAACGTACTCAATGGTCATTGTAAAAATTGTCATCAGTATTTTTTCCCTCCAGTATTTATAACAAAGAAAAAAGATACTTAATATTTACATAAATAAAATTACCAATAACAAAGGCAAGTTTGGGGATTATGAGAGTGAGAGTGCTCTCTGGACTGAGGGATGATCTACTTATGTAAGCACACTAATATTCTCAATTTTCACCCGACAAAGACTAACTTTTGGTTTGTAGGTATAGTTATTATTTTCACTTAAATGTGTGATGCGTGCTGACTGCTGTTCTAAGTTGGTATCTTTATATTTCCATGATGTACCTCTCTATAGAGCCACCACTGCAATTTGACCATCTACTATACCGTCGCTTAATCTGTTCAATATTCGAGAGTCATGCCTAAACCAACTGTGAAATATGAGCTATGTTTTTAATCCGTGTAAGATCTTGACTAAAGAGATCCATAGGTCACATAAGTCAAGTTCATGGAAAATCGTGATCGCAGTACACAACAGACGAGCAAAGTACTGCCTGCTTCGCACGAGCAGTGCCAGTAAGTCTCAATCATTTCCCACAATGCGGTAGGTACAATGGATAAACATTCCTCATTACACCACAATAAAGCACTTACCTGTCGACAGATATCCCAACACCTAATAACGTCTCCTTAATTTTGGATCGGGAAAAATCCAAACGCGTCACCTTTCTTGGCAATTATCACCTGGGATTTTAAAAATCCCATTGTTAGTCATCCGTCATCGCAATTAATTGTACTTTATTGGTCTCTCTAATAATGGGAATTAGTTGTATACATATTGAATAAAATATATTCTAGAACAATAAAGTTACCTAGAGATTAGCTTGATTAATTATATTTAATTTTTTTAAACATCACAGCCAAGAACAGTAGGTACTTACTTATGTATCTGTATTCTTATAAAAGCCATCCAAACATTCCGTGCTATTAGTTAGGTACTCAAGAAAATCAAGGTTTTTATTGTCTATTTACTGTAAGTCGCTCATGTCTGTATGTCCGTAACGAAAATGCCTACATAATGCATGCTGGGAATACTATGAGCTTGTATTCCTCTCAGGCGGATTTATCCCAGCACCATCTTCGCAACCCAGAGCTCTTATCTTCTTTCTTGTTCTTATTATTTTCATACAGACAGATTTTATGATGGAAAATTGTGATTTGACTATCAGCCATCCGAACAACTGACCATAGCTCCTTTCCCATTTCCTGCTCATTCTCTTGATAAAACTGAGGTATTCCTGTCCAATCAAAACACTTGTAGTTGTATATCTGAGATGTTAGGATTTCCAGTTCCACCCGCTATACTTTCCCAAATAAAATTGTAGATACACCCTCAATTAGTGTGGTTTTTCATATAACCGTGATATTTCCTGAATATCTTTTTCCTCTTTCAGACTCCCCGGGTATGCAATCATTCTCGTTCAGAGGGAACATGGGCATTCCTCTTGAATCCTACCCTAACGGTATGATCTCGAGGTACTCTAAAACCAAGGTCAATGGCTACTGGCTCCTCGAGGATCCCTTTTGTCCCATGAGTGTGGGCACACAGTTGCACTTTGCAACCTATGTCAACCACAGAGGTACAGACTATGTGAGAAGGAACCAGACATGGACTTGTGACCGTAAGTTGAATAATTATAAAGTAGGTACAAGAACATTAATTTATTAAATTTAAAGCAGTTTTTGAAAAGGAATTATTTTTAGATTTTCTTGAATATTTATATTTTTCCCCCTTGGATTATTATAATTATGTTTCATTTAAATGTGAATTATGTAATAATAATAAAAAAACTAGCGCAGGTCAGTGGTTAAGCACTCGCTTGCCGTGCGGGAAGGTCTTGTAATCAAACCCCCGCGACGACAAAAAATTGTATTCAAAATTTGGTTACAGTAGTTTGTACCTTCCTTCCGGTGCGCTCGTGTTGACCTAAATGGGAAGTATTTTGTCATTTTTCGCCTATCAGAGGGGAGGCAAACTAAGGGATGGACAGGCTACAATACAGACCACAAGCGTCTACAGTAGCTCCTGTTTCATGGTTGAAAAATAAAAAAGGCTGTGAAACACTCATCTTTAAAATAAATAAAAAAAATGCTCGTTACTTGACTTTCGTAGATAATACTCACGATAAAAATTTCAGGACTATACAACAAGTATCCAGAGAACCCCCCATGGAGAGAGACTTACTCAAAACCCCCACAAGCACAGTTCTACCCCCAGCAGCCGTTCCCGCAGAGACCAAACTTCCCAAGACCAAATATGCCCCCGAATTATGTACCTCCTAATTCACAACCTATGGGTCCGAATCCAGATCTTGTCAACTTATTTGATAGGACTACTCCTGCTCTAAATGACCGATTTCCTGCACCTATAGCACCTGTGGAAACAACACCACAAGTAACAGAAGAAACACCTGTGCCTGAAACCGCAGAACCAACCACGGAAGAACAAACAACGACTACTACCACTACCACTCCAAAACCAACCACAAAAAAACCGAAACCTGCAAGAACAACACCAAAAAGAAAAGCCACCCCTAAAATTCCAAAAACCACCCCTCGAACAACTATAAAGCCAACAACGACTACAACTACAACTACAACAGAAGCACCTACAACATTAGCCGAAGAAACAACAACTGAAGAGCCAAATACTGAAGAAACTACAGTAGAAGAAACCACAACAACAACAACGACCACTCCAAAACCAACCACACGAAAACCTAAAAAAATGAATCCCAAAAATTCAAAAACAACCCCTCGAATAACTAAAAAGCCAACCACAACTACAACAGAAGCGCCACCTGAAGAAACAGCAAATGCAGAAACTGAAGAACCAAACAGTCCAAGTACTGAAGAGTCCCCATTAGAGCAAAGTACCACAACCACTCAAAAATCAAGCACAGGAAAGCCTTCTTCCACTAAAAAAAACCCTAAAACTACTCCTCCTGTAACCTCACCTAAAACACCATCCTTAATAAATGATCGGTTTGGTGGACCCTCCTCAGCCCCAGCATCGGAAACAGATGCTCCTGAGACTGAAGAATCACCCATTCCTAACAACGAAGAAACAACTGTGGCATCAACAACAACAAAAAATCCCAAATTACCGGCTAAAACTCCAGCAACACCTAAAAAGAAAACGACTACACCCCGAACTTCAAAAACTACGGAAAAAACACCTTCTGAGCCCACTGAAGAGGATCCTGTAACCCCTCCAACAACTGTTAATCCGAACGAAAACACGATTCAGCAAGATCCAAACACAAAATCTACTGGTAATGATATAGATCTCACGACGGATTCTGAATCAACTCCGCCAACTGACGAGAAACAAAATACTCTAATGGATATGCTGACCGAGAGTACGCCTGCTGATTCAACTATTTCTTCATCACCTGCGAAAAAACGTGAGACGCCTCCGTCTGACTTGACGGATAGACTAGGAAAGCAAGTGACGCCTTTCCCTCACCATGATCCGGATGCTGAGTGGACCACGCCTAAGCCTAAGACCAGTGAGTAATATTGATATTTTGTGTTAAACGAATTTCACGAATTTCTGATATTAGGGCTAGGCAACTTGAGATTTTTTTATAATATTAAGATCAAAATTGAAATTATTATTTTATCCTGAAATATTATAAATCCTCGTTTCAATCGTTCGTTCCAGAACAAAATTAATTTTTTCTGTAAGATCTTCAATATCTTCATGTTATCTGTTATACAGTATGTTTCAGAAAAGGTGGCCACCCCCTCGTAACTTTTGAACGCGACAGAATTTTTCAATTCTGTAAAGTCCTAGGTATAGGAAGTGCCCTATGGCCCATCCTGTGGTCATATTTATTTTTGGCCCCGGTCGGCCCTTCCGGCTTTTAGGCCATATTTTTTCATTTTTCTCGCGAATTTTAAATGGAATGCTATATTTTTTATTCCTGTTAATTAAAGTCCAAGTTAGGCTGAGTATAATGAGCTTTTAAAATTTTCAAAAACCTTATCAGGGGCGGAGCTAGTAGGGTGCAAGTTTCAAAATTGTTACACCCTGTATTTCAGCGTTAGTTAGATTTTTTAATACTTTTTTTATGTTCGTAGGTTCAAAATATTGTTTTACACCATATGAAATCAAAGAAATATTCTTGTTTACTTCTAATCAGGGTCATAGTAAGGTTTTTGTAAAAGTACTTTTTTTCTCACGTCAATTTTTCCGTAAATTAATGGTGTTCTCGAAATTGGCATTTTTAGAGGTGAAAGTCTGCAGTGACATATGTTTTTTATGCTTGAAATCGAAAGAAAACTTAACGGAGCAGCGATTAAAATCATAAAAAAAGCCATTTAACCTGCTAGTTTCTTCACGACAGTGTCCGGTAAAGTGGGTGAATTTCGTATTGGATTTTTTTTTGTTGTTGAGGAAACACAATTGGCATAGAAAATAAATAATATCTAATAAGGGAATATTACTTCAATAAAGATAACTAAATGCGAAATTAAATGAAAATTATTTCTTCTAAATCAGTGCCGGATATTTTTTTTTTCCTCTCTCTCTTTTTTTCACTTTTCAAAGTTCAAGTTGTATCAAAAATAATTATCGGATAATGCTGCTTCTAAAGTCGGCCTAGGGGTCCCTCTTGAGACAATTTTAGTTGGTAAGTTGGTAAAATCTGTAGAAAACACATTGTCAATAATTCTGGAGTCAGTCCGATGGCGCTTTGAATGCAACGATTCTTGTAGGATCACCGAAGTTAAGCAACGTCCAGCGAGGAGAAGATTTCGTGATGCTGGCATTCTGGCCTAACCCAGGCTGGGTGAGATAAATGTGTTTAGGAGGTTGGTGAGTTTCTTACGAATGGAATGTAACACCCCCGTTATGATATGACCATGCAGTTGAAACGCGATATTAAACCCAAATTTAAAAAAAAAAAACATTCTGGTGTTGCTAGTAATGAATACCAGGTCTCTAAATAAAAATCTAATTATCTCGAAATTTAAGAGAAAAAAATATCAGGTCAAGTACCAAACTCTTGAGGGTGAAAATTAAACCAATTCAATTATTTTAAAGAGGCGAAGAGAGAGAGAGAGAGAGAGAGAGAGAGAGAGAGAGAGAGAGAAAAAAAAATTATCCG
Organism: Bactericera cockerelli; assembly: GCA_024516035.1. Lineage (NCBI taxonomy): Eukaryota > Metazoa > Arthropoda > Insecta > Hemiptera > Triozidae > Bactericera > Bactericera cockerelli. Next base: position 35,660,149 of record CM044955.1, on the reverse strand, counting down.
GCACTGATTTAGAAGAAATAATCTTCATTTAATTTCGCATTTAATTATGTTAATTGAAGTATTATTCCCTTATTAGGTATTATTTATTTTCCATGCCAATTGTGTTTCCTCAACAACAAAAAAATCCAATACGAAATTCACCCACTTTACCGGACACTGTCGTGAAAAAACTAGCAGGTTAAATGGCTTTTTTTATGATTTTAATCGCTTCTCCGTTAAGTTTTCTTTCGATTTCAAGCATAAAAATTATATGTCACTGCAGACTTTCACCTCTAAAAATGACAATTTCGAGAACACCATTAATTTACGGAAAAATTAACGTGAGAAAAAAAGTACTTTTACAAAAACCTTACTATGACCCTGATTAGAAGTAAACAAGAATATTTCTTTGATTTCATATGGTGTAAAACAATATTTTGAACCTATGAACATAAAAAAAGTATTAAAAAATCTAACTAAAGCTGAAATACAGGGTGTAACAATTTTGAAACTTGCACCCTACTAGCTCCGCCCCTGATAAGGTTTTTGAAAATTTTAAAAGCTCATTATACTCAACCTAACTTGGACTTTAATTAACAGGAATAAAAAATATAGCATTCCATTTAAAATTCGCGAGGAAAATGAAAAAATATGGCCTAAAAGCCGGAAGGGCCGACCGGGGCCAAAAATAAATATGACCACAGGATGGGCCATAGGGCACTTCCTATACCTAGGACTTTACAGAATTGAAAAATTCCATCGCGTTCAAAAGTTACGAGGGGGTGGCCACCTTTTCTGAAACATACTGTATAGGTACAGTCTAATATTTTACGTACACTCTTCTGTTATGTACAAATGTACACTCTAATGAAGATTCAAAGACTGCAAAATGCATGTATTAGTTCATCTATGGTCTTCGCAAGTATGACCATTGACCATGTTGTCTTCTGCCGAGAATCACTGGGATGTCTCACCATGAGTCATCTTTGCCATATCCACAACAAGTTGCTCTTGTGAAAAGTTCTCAAAACTAAAAACAAACTTTATCTCTTCTCTATGTTCACGCTTCAGGGCACATGATATTATCACTAGGTTGTCTGATGAGGCTCTTCTCATGATTCCCGTACACAGCACTGAATTTTTCGCACAGTCCTCCTCTGTACAGGCAACAAATCGTGGAACTCTACGCCAGAAGCTAAATTCAGCACTTTTACATCCTGGCTGCAAGAATAATATCATTAATAATTTTGTGACCTTCTGCCATTACTTCTTTCAGCTCCTTCTTCTCCTTTTACTTCTACGACTAATAAAAATAATAAATGGCGTAGGAGTAGGACTGATTGAACTGATTATGAGAACTGTTCCACTGTTCACAATGTGCAAAAGTGGCCGTTTGGAAACATTCCAAGACCCCAACATCAGACCAATGACGGAACCACCGAGGGGTATGGCCACTATAGAGAATGTTGTGGACAATTAAGTCCACCAACGAATATTCTACTCACATTGTGAACAAAACAATACCAGGAGACTTGATCATAGATCCGCTCCTGCTGTAACACCCTTTCGGTGGTCTTTTACACCCTCGAGAGCTGACACAGTCAAAATAATAATACCTATTATCATTTGTTTTCAGCACCGTCACCTCCAACAACAAAAAATCCCAACCCGAGTCCCGAAGCCACCACTGTTGACCCAGCGGCCTCTTTTCCTGACCATCCTGCCTACAATCCGCTGCCGATCTGGGACCCTTCCGACACCCCAGACTGCATGGACCCGCCCACTGACCCTTCAGCCAGCGATGTGGATAAAGAACTCGCCAAAGTTAGATGTGAGCTGGCTGCTACCAAAAAGTCCATGACCAACCTCATTCAAGAGTTCAATAAGCGACTGATGACGATCAGCAAAATCAACATCGATCTAAAGAACCGTATGGACCGAATGGAAAGTGTCCTGCGGACCTCTTCTTTCTCTTAGAATATGATACAGTTGATACACAGATATACACTTATTCATCAATGATATACATCTCTATGTTAAAGCAAATTTATAATATTATAATGAACTTATTATCACAGCCTTTAGAGGTCACAAAGATCTAATAGAGATCAGTGTGATGATTGGGGCTTCTCTTGTGAGACTTCATCCAGTTTATAATAATATATTACATGAAGATAGCCATTATTATTGGGTTCTATGATATTACCTTGTCAGTTTTTTTGTTTACAAACTGCTTTAAGTTAGGCTTTCGAGTCAAATTCTGCCACGACATACCTCTTGTGGAAATTGAAATTAATACCTATTTTTTTAGTTGAATTCTTTAAAAAAAAAAAAAAAAAAAAATGAAATTGAACATAGAGATCCAAAATTTTGTCTTGGTACGCTCTTGTTTATACAAGTATTTATCAAGGTTCATACAATCCAGCAGTAAGTACAATACATAATATATATACATGGCAGCTAATTGCAGATTGCAGCATATACCTGCTTTAGAAAACACAGGATCAATTATATTTCAGTATATACAAGTCAGCACCAAATATAATACTTACAGTATTCGTAGACAAGACAGTACCTACTAATCATTTTAAAATTTCTGAAACTCATTACCAATAATTATTATAATACATACGAGCACCAGTAGGTACTTACTTATTAATGTGTACAAATGTCGTTGAAATGATGAAATTCGTTCAGTAGTGCCGAAGACTTGCGAGTTGAAAAGAATAATAGGTAATAATATCGCCTTTTTAAATTAATAATATTGCTGAGGAGGTTACGACATGTCAAAAAATATAAAAAAATTGACGTGTCGTAACCCATAAACCTACATAATTATTAATATATAATATGTTATTTCTTGAAATGGAGCAAATTTCAAATATGTACGAGTATACAAAAATATCTATCCAAAATAGATGGTAACATATAAGAAAAAAAAGTCAATTGAATTGAAAAAAGAACCAAGACAATACTTCGGATATACAAGGAAGTAAAAACATGAACCACTGAAAATAAAATGGATTGAAAATAACCAAAATCGAAATGTGTTTTTTCAATCGGTTTTATTTAAATACAATAGGCATGTAGAATTGTAGACCAATTTGCTAACGTGGTCAAGGTTTTAATGGAAAATTAGAACAATTTTTTAGCTATTTATTTACAAACATTTACCTAATATATAATATTGTTTTTTTAAACGAAGTCATTAAATATTTTTTAACAATAAAACAATAATGATAAGATAGTGTGTAGGTATTCATTAACCTTACGAGTGTATAATATATTTACACAATGTTTGTTAGTTATTCATTAATGTTAAATAAATGAGAGAATCAACAATAATAAATATCTAGTAGGTTTAAACAATCTTTTAACATTCCTCTCATGTAAAACAAAAAAAGGACTTTGATAGTGATAAATAGAAACTGTACCAATAAATAGGTATTTATTCAGTATATCTAGATAGGTAGGTAATTTACTCATTACCTACCTTTCGAGATTAGTACCTACCCATCTCTTCAAACATTGGAAGAATATACAAGAAATACCCACTATTGCCTACAGTCGAACCTGGTTATAATGGACTCGGATAGGTATAATAGAAACCTCTTTATAATAGATAAAATCTCAAGTCCCTGCGTCACCTGTTTATGTGTAATAGAGATCTGGCTATGTTAGAAACCTCTTTATAATAGAATTTTTGTTCTGTACATTTTGTTCTATTATATTCAGATTCTAGATATAATAGAACAAAATGGTTTCCTATGGTTATCTAAATTTTAGAAGGCACGGATTGATAAAAGTTTTGACCCAGCAGACTTTCGGCGAATACATTATTCTTGTGTGATGTGGAACCAGAGGTGTTTACTTTTCAGAATTTTTGGAAAATTAACAAAAAAGGAATGGTCAATTTATGGCACTTTTTGTACCATCGGAAATCGGATTGTTGCGCTGGTAGTCAAGTGGTTAATGTGCTAGTCTGGTAATCCGGGTAGCGTAGGGCTTCATTGGTTCGAATCCCATTCCGAGCATGAATTTTTCATCATTCATTTGAGTTTGTGACGATATAATAATAAGACTCTGAGGGTTAGGTGGTAGAAAATGGTTTGAGCATTAACTTCGCCTAGTGGTTACCACTAAAGCGTGATGTTATTAAAAAAAAAAAAAAAATGAATGGAGAGAGTCGATGCAAAGACCTTTCGATGTATGATATAAATACTTATATTTTACTTTGTGCCGAGGTATGGTTCATTTTGTGCTCAACTACTTTCTTATGTAAACTCTGGAATGAGCTTCTGAACGGTTTCACCGACTTTTGATACGTGAAAGTCAGGACAGGACTGTCATAGCGAAAGGGATACAATAAATCCAACGAACCCAATCGAAATAGAATGTAAACAACAAATACATATTATTAAACAAAGAAACAAAGCTATTCTAAAATTAACCCTACTTAGATTGCATTATCCTCATTATTCTCATTTCTGAAGCAAAATCATTTATGTTTCTGAAGTCTGAACTAAAGTAAATCCCAAAGCTTACTTACACAGCTTCTTCCTTAGTTTCTCTTTTCATACAATTTTATTTTTGATTAAATTCTGCAGATAAATATTTTCTAGCTCATCTAATGTACGTGTACAGGGTGGTTCATATTACAGTTCAATTTATGTTAATTTTTTGTTGGTCTCTCTAGTATTAAATTTAAAAAATACCACCGTGGAAAAAATTCTTGTAGGTACTGATAAAAATTTACAAACATAGAAATCATATTTTTTGTATAAATTTAGAACCTGTGTGTATTTTTATAATATCTATTCCTGTATATACAGGGTGGGGCAAAAGTCTGGAAACCCCTGAATAACTTTCGAATGGCTTCTTCGGTAAAATTAAAATTTTGTACGGTAAACCGGGCAAATAAGAACTTCTTTTAGAGTGGGGTCGATTTTTGTTACCGGTCCCCATGTCGGGGCCAGGGGGGCCAACTTCATTTTTTTAAATACGAACCCCCACCTTGCGATACATTTTTGGAAAGGTCTTTAAATAAGAAATACATTGGTGCAAATTTTATTTTTTTAATATTAACTTTTTGCAAATGGCGTCCAACTTTGTGTATGCTGTAAAGTCTGGAAACCCCTGAATATCTTTTGAAAGGGCTTTCTCAGTAAATTTAAAATTGTACACGGTAAGTCGGGGTAATTAGACCTTTTCAAAAATGTATCGCAAGGTGGAGTTTTGTATTTAAAAAAATGAAGTTGGCCTCCCTGGCCCCGACATGGGGGCCGGTAAAAAAAATTCGGTCCCATTCTAATATAAGGTCTATTACCAAGGATTACCGTACACAATTTTAAATTTACTGAGAAAGCCATTTCGAAAGATATTCAGGGGTTTCCAGACTTTACTGCATACAGAAAGTTGGACGCCATTTGAAAACAGTTAATATTAAAAAAAAAGAAATTTGCACCAATGTATTTGTTATTTAAAGACCTTTTCAAAAATGTATCGCAAGGTGGGGGTTCGTATTTAAAAAAATGAAGTTGGCCCCCTTGGCCCCGACATGGGGGCCGGTAACAAAAATCGACCTGACTCTAAAAGAAGGTCTTATTTGCCCGGTTTACCGTACAAATTTTTAATTTTACCGAAGAAGCCATTTGAAAGTTATTCAGGGGTTTCCAGACTTTTGCCCCACCCTGTATATAAAAAACTTACTTACAAACTTGGGTCTGATTTTATAGTACCTAATACGATTTTCCGATTTATCCGAATAGAATATAACACTATAGCATCAAAACTGTTGTAGCAGAAATTCACTTGTACCCGAATAATAGTAAAAATGTGTTTCTTTGTGTTATTTAAAATTTTAGTGGGTAGCGCAGAATTATAGGACCTTTCTGTATCATTAAAATCCCAATACCTTATTATTGCCTATAATTCCGCCACTGGTCCCTACTAACATTAAAGCAGCTACTCATTTTTCCTCACGAGGTATGAATGGACCCCGAACACCCAAGTACAGAGCAGAAAAAATCCTGTCTCGCCGGGGATTGAACCCAGCCCACCGTGCGTGTAATGCCTAGCGCGCTAGCTCACTCGGCCACGGTGACTACCTGAATACTTGAATAGGGACACCTTGTAAAACATTCTTCCAAGAGTCAACAATGCAGCCACTTTTTAATAATGAATGTCCTCATTATTTACGAGTATTAGCTTTCGTAGAAATCACCTGCACTTAATCTTCTACTGAATGGTTGCCGTGGTAACCAGTAAGACGCTTCTAGACCCCGCGTTGCAGATCCAGCGCTGTTGTGTTTCTTCAGTATGGACTTGGGGTTGACTGCTTGGGCCGTTGTGATGGAGTCGCATGTCTTCTTCATGCGCGTCAGCTCGTGCTGCAAGGACTTGTACTCCTGCAGGTACATGTCCAGCTGAGAGTTGTGGTACTGGTAAGCACGCTGCGTCCTCCAAGACGGCGAAATCTTCCTCTCACTCAGTGGCGGCTCCACAGCCGTGGGAGAGTACAGGGACAGCGACAGTGGCGGAGAGTAGCTCCTTGTGTCCCCCAGGAGATTCAACAGTGGCGTTTCTGTGCGGCTAGGACTTGTGGGCAGACTATTTTCGTAGCGATACTTGGGACGCCGTAGTGACCCGTGGTAGGACTTAGCGTTGGCAGTGCTGTACTGGTGAGAAGAAGGCTGGGTGGTAGAAGACAGGGTATTCATTGATGTAGTACTGTTGCTCCGTCCATGATTGGAGAATCTGAAATATGAAAGTAGAGTTATAGTTTTGCAAGGAGTTCCTTTGTAAGTCTGTCTCTTTTTTAATTTTCATTTCAACCATTAAGATATACATAGAAAGTATTTAACTGTCACGTATTAAGAAATAATCTAATACTATTTTAGGACGAATTGGGCATTCCTGATTCTAAGAACTAAATTTTATCTGTTCGTATGTTTGAGCTGTGAGTGTGTAATGTATATGTATGTGATAAAACAATTGTTTTTCGACGTTTTAGAGCGATGAAACTTGGTAACTGGGCTCGTAGCTTCATGGTACGCACCAGGAACAATTTTACGAAAATTAGCAACTATGGTTTCAGCTTATATTTTGAAAACGGTAAGAGAATGTGTGTGCATTATATGTGAGAGAGACGTGAGACAAGTCTGACATCGTAAATAAGAGTACAATAATAGAAAAACGTTTTTGGGTTGGTTCAACATCTTGAGTCTTGAGAAATACAGTTTTCTCTCCATTTCTGTTTGCTCTCCGTCTGTTTGTCTAGTCTGCCTTTTGTCAAGTAAACATAACCAGGTGAGCCCCTGATAGAAATTATTCCCTTATTTACTTTCGTATTCCATTGTACCTCTGTTTATTTTTTTCACTGAGTAGCATTTTTCTACTACAAACTTGTGCTTTCAGCTCTGGAATACTAGAAAAGAAAAAGTTTCTTCCGTCTGAAAGAAGAATCATACGAGGAGAGGAAGCGACAAAAGTTTGCACAGAGAGAAGCAAAAAAGGATGAGCAAATTTTCATGGAGTTACGTAAGTTTTAAAAAATAAACACAAGAACTTTGTAGTTAAACCTAAAATCTCTAACTCGGTGTTTGATACAAGACAGTGCCTGAGTCTTCAGAGGATGAAGAGCATTAGGAAAAGTTCAAAGGAGAGTGAGACACTTGAGTTTGTAAAATATGCAAGTGAATAGTTGTAAGTGTTCATTTTTGATAGTTCATTGGGTGAAGGAAGATGGTAGGTAGGTATATAAAAAGAGAATTAACAAACTTAAAAAGCTAAAACAATGTGATGCATCAAATACTAGGTACCTACTTATTATTATGTATAATACCAGATAATTGGTCAGTATATGGTTTAGTTTTCAATAATAAAAGTTCAACGTACACTATTTAAAAACGTAAAAAAAATCATAATTATTTTGTGGTCCTTGAAAATGGGGGCTACTTTTGATATAGGCCAGCGTCGATGGCACGTTAAATACACCTGGTTTTGTCACTGATGTAAAGCAAATATGCAACGCCCAGCGAGGCTAGGACTTGGATAGGTGACCATTCAAGTTCGAAGCATCGTGATGCTAGCTATTCCCGGCTCTACTCAGGCTGGATGGGGTTAGTTTGAAGTAGCTGGTTTGTGAGTATTCAGCAAATGGAGGGTAAAACCACCGTCGTGATGTAGAGGCGTCATGAAACCCAGATTAAAAAAAAAAAAAAACTTGAGATATTTTTATAGGTGCCTAGTTAAATTTTATCATGCTATTGTAATATACAAAAAATTGAATCACGACTGTGTTATAAATATACCTATTTTCATTTTATGAATATTTATACTAACGGGCCTTACTAAAATAACTTCTTTTCGAAAATTTCCGACAGATTAATGGGACGACACAATTTTTTCAGTCCCAGTCAGTTCCTCAGAATAACAGTCACATTTGGTACCTATTATTCTTCTAAGAGTCTGGTTCTCTCCTTAAAAATGGTTCACCTCCAAAACTAGTAATATGTATTAGGTATACAGGGTGTTTCAGCTCTATGCTAACAAACGAAAATGG
>CM044955.1:35591941-35644564 GCA_024516035.1 Bactericera cockerelli | reverse complement strand
ATAAACCATAAATAAATGGTTTTAAATTAATCAAACTGGCGTAGGTGTAAACCACCTTCTAAAAAAAAAAAAAAAATACACTGTCAATTATGGACATAATACCTCATTGGAACAATTTCACCCTAGTCTTTGAAGCATAATTTATTGTTGGTAATTTAAAAACTGGTCCAAATTGTTTCATTAAATTGAGTGTAAGCTATGTGCAATATTGTGTAAGTTTTTTTTATGAATCGTAGCTCAAAACGTAAATTTAATAGTAAGATTTCGCAAAGTTATCGGGACCCGATAACCTATCCCCATAACGATAAAGTCTCGAATTTGCGTCTCTGCGCATGACAAAAATTATCGGAGTTTGGTTATGGTTATCGGGATCCCCATAATTCGAGTGGATTATGGGGTTCTCTCTTCGTAAACGATAAAGAATTTTTTGACTCAAAATACCGCGTGATTTTAAAAAAAATACATATTTATAAACTAAACCTCCGTGCCCACTTTTTTACATACAGTTGAAATAATTTTTATTAAACTAATTGAATTCTGATAAATATAAGATTTTTTGGCAAGTGTTATTTTTTCTGTTTAATCTGCATTATTTTGTTGATTCATCTGTGTTAACAGTATTCTATATTCTATGTAATTATGTCTATTGAAGAAGCACTTTTTTCTGAATGAGATAGGTGAAATAAATTATAATGAATTGGACTTTGCCATAATGGATCATTTGGAAGATGCACAGTTAAGATGGTTTTAAAAAATAGATGTCAGAAAAATTTATTTGCCAAACCCACAGAGTGTGCAGTCTATCCACATATTAAAATAAATAGCCGCTGGACGCTCAAAGTTTGGAAAAATCGCGACTTTTGGCTGGTGAGCGAGGCTTCGGAGCCGTAACTCCGGAATGGCTCAGTACTTTGTCTTTAAGTTTATCTCAAATGAAAGCTTACATTGTTTTGAATGTTTTATATTCTGGACACTTTTAAACTTCTTTTCTCAAAATAATTATGGTCAAAAACTTTTAATCCGAGCGAGCAAATGGCACCTTTTCCTTAAAAACGAGAGTAGCGACCATTTTTATAAAATGCAACGCATGGCTAATAGATGCCATTCTATTCTAACGATTATAAAATGTTTTTGACCAAAATTATTTTTAGAAAAGAAGTTTTTTTTTAAGACTCTGGGCGTTGAGACTCCTACCAGGTAAACATGTAATGTAAATGGACATTTGCACTTCTCAAGATAGCGAGGAACTTCCTGGACATTCTGGTTGCAAAAGGCTGCGAGGCACCAGGGAATTTCTAACCATGAAGCTATCTCTGATTTTGGATCGGTGCGGGATAACTGACAGAAATGACACTCAAGTACTAGTAGCAACTGAGGAAGCGCTTGGACATAATTCTGACGATTCCTAGGGTATATTGCAAAGCGTGGTTTAATGCCCATAAGGCCCAGCTGGCACCCATGCAAGACTTCAAAATGTTGCAGAGTCTCTTAAGGTGTAATTCCTATCCTAGCGACCGCGACCATCTTGCTGCTGAAAGTCGCTCCTATCAGTCGCGCGACCCGGTCGCGTGCTTTGGTAAGTACTTCATTAAAATACACAGATAGCAGTAGTTAGCTTCAGTCGCCTGTCGCGCGTTGCGGTCACTAGGATCGAAATTGCACCTTTAGAGTACGAGACTATTGATGATGAAATAGCAGACAGAGTTTTGACCAAATTATTATCAAACCACCTCTGGTATTTAAATGCAGAGATGGTTGGCCTGGCCTTCTTTGACGCCACGATACACGACGAAAAAAAATGCAGAATGGCAGAGAAGATATCCGCAGGATCAGAGACAGAGTTCAGAGAATTCCAGGATCATAAATCCTAAACTGCAAAAACGTCAGCTGACGGAGCTGGTTCAGGAAGGGATCTCTGTTTTAATAAGCAAGGAGATACTGCATTTCTTTGAGCGTCATCAAATCAACCCCGCTTTCCTTAAAGAACCCCCATCAGCTGTCCAGATAAAAGTATTTACAGAGAAGTTTTGGCAATAGTTAAATCATTAAAAGACACACACCACACACTTTCTAGGACTCCCCCGCGGCTGGCGCCCCAGTTAGAATTAAATAATATCCTTTCTTAGTGCGCATCTAAGAGCTAAAAGTGACCTACATGCCAAATTTCAGCCTTTTAGGACATACCAGTGCTGAGAAATCGAGATGAATGAGTGAGTGAGTGATTGAGTGTTGACTTTGGCATTTATATATAGGTATAGTTTTTAAGCAGAACATAGTTACCTAAAAAATTCGAAAAGAGAATTAATTGAAAATTTAAATTTCAAAAATATTTGTTTTGTTTTGATGAAAAGCTTTCTTAGAATATCCGGTAGAGGCGCTAGAGTTTTCGTTATCGGGTATCGTGATGATGCGAAATGTAAAAATTGAGACACGAAACCGATAAACTTATCGTTATGGGGATTGATTATGGGGACCCGATAACGATAAATGCGAAATGTCTCTAATGTTTTACTAATTAGATTTTTAATGACATTTGTACTTTTTTCAAAATTGCCAAGGCGCCATTTTATGAATTTTCATGAAAAATTCTTCAATAATGATGATTATAAAATCCATATAAATTGATTATGATAAATGAGAATAAATTTAACATCTGTATGGATGACTTATAGTAACTGTGGTATTTATTGACTTGCTTTTATATTAAAAGATTATGCAAAAAGCAGGGAGCTTTTAATTTTTGACCTATTTCTAAACTTGATTGTTATTTTTCTCAGAGAGAGAGAGAGATTGGTTGAGAGGTGTCAATTCTCATCAAAAATTTGGCGTTACTGTGGTAATCCAGGTATCATAGGGATCCTTTGGTTCAAATCCCACCCAGTGCATGAATTTTTCCTCATGAATTTGAATTAATAACCTCACAATAAGAAGTCTCTGAGGGTTAGGTGGTAGAAAATGCTTTGATTATAAACCTCGCTTGGTGGTTACCTTACTCTAAAGAGTGTTATTATTATGCAGATATTATAGATGTATGGACACAATGTAAATCATACGAGTGAATCAGAAAAGTAACTAATATATAGACTATATTTTATAAAGGTATTAGTTGTCAAGACCCCATTTGGCTCCCTCATCAAGTTTGCCCCTGCCTAATTTTATTCATACAAGAACGCATATCCCCCAGTCTCCAAACATTATTTTTGTGAAATATCCCCTTCAATATTTTTATCTAGCGGTGTGCATATGTGAAAAAATTATCCAACATTAAAAATAATAATTTTAGTAATGTTCAAAATAAATGTGACCTGCATTTTTTCATCAATGTTTCTCTTTAATTAATAAATAGGTGTACCTAACAATTCAGAAACTACCTTTTTTATTGCTGAATCTAATAATAGTTAGCATTTTGTATCACTTTAATTGATGGTTATCAATAAATTAACACAAATGTCAGAGAACTATCAAGAGGGAGTAGATCAGTAGTCTAGCTAGGGACTATAAACAGGGAGTTGTTAAGACATTTAACAGGGAATTAGATCAGTAGTCAAGGTGAGTATATAAAGCAGGTCAGCAGTCTGGCTGAGACTATAAACAGGGAGTAAACAGACACTAATAGCCGTCTGGCTGGGACTACGATTAAATCCTATAAAAAACATTAAAAAGAATAAGAAGAAAGAGAGAGCTAAAAAATATCGGGCATGATAGTGACTAGAATACAACTACACAGGTCGGCCGCTCTTCGCATCTCTTTCACCGAAACTTGAATAGGAAAGTGTGGGAGAATAATAAGAAACAGTAGCGAGACCAACATGGAGCACACAATGGAGAGAAAGACGGAATAGAAAAGGATTTGGAACAAGAATGATCAAAACAAACCAAACAACAAGGGTATTAGCTTGCAGGCTTAGCTTGTAAAGGTTCTAAGAGAACAGCCAACCAAAATTTAATGCCTTTTCAATATTTTTATAGATCAAACTGAGGGGTATTGTACCCAAATTGTACTCTCTTTAATCACACAATTTAACAGAAATGAAAATCAATAAAGTAATGGAATTCCCTTTCATTCCAAGATACTAATTTATCCGTCAAATTATTTTAACTTGAATAAATGTTTTACATATTAATTTTACAAAAATGTATCTTGTCTCTGTGTTTTTGTTCTATATAAAATGGGCTCAAGTCATACTAAAGAATTGAATATTGATTCCCAGCTTCGAATTCTATGTGGAGGACCTATTGGCAACTTTTTTTCTTCTTTTTTAACGTCGCTTTCAACAGCATGGTCATACTACCCACTCTACCCAGCCTGAGTGAGGGTGTAAGTAGCCAGCATTACGAAGGTTTTGAATTTCAATGGTCACCAATGGCTTGACGTTGCTTAACTTTAGTGACAAAACGATAACTGTGTGTGAAAAGTGCACTGGTAGTCAAGTGGTTAACGCGCTAGTCTGGTAATAAAGGTAGCTTGGACCCCTAAGCTACCTTTATTACCAGAAGTGATTAACACAAATATGATAACTTTTCAACTTGTACTTCTTGCAATGCTAAGGTGCACTGGTAGTCAAGTGGTTAACGCGCTAGTCTGGTAATCCAGGTAGCGTAAGGATCCGTTGGTTCGAATCCCACCCAGTGTATGAATTTTTCCTCATTTATTTGAGTTTGTGACCACATAATAATAAGACTCTGAGGGTTAGGTGGTATAAAATGCTTTGGCATTCTCGCCTGGTGGTTACCTTCCACTAAAGAGTATTATTATTATTATTATTATAACTGGTGCGTTCAACGTGCCATCGATGCTGGCTGTTTGAGAACATTTACTTTTGTCACTTCTACTAAAATCAGCAGTGTATGATATAATTACTTGCAATTCATATACTCCTTCCGACCTGTTCAAAGTGAAGGGGCCTCGCTTTATCAATATTCAATATACAGATGAGATTAAATATTCTCACTCGAGTAACTTTCAATATTGTGGAATCCAACCCAGGGAAACATTTTGCGGGGAACACAGATATGCCAAATCATAATAAATTTCGAAAGAAATTGCTAGGCTCCTAGTAAAGCATTATCTTGTTTTAATACACATTTTTGGCCCAAAAATTTCAAGCTAATATCTACTATTTGTGAAAAATATTTCTAAGTGCTAGAGCTGTAATTCCAATTGTCTATTGTTTAAATTCTAACCTTTAGTTTTGGTTACGGTTTTGTGAATTTGGAATGTGAACTTCGGATATTTAGAATAATTAAATGGCGTTAAGTAGCACTGCCGCTTTCCTTGATGAACATTTTTGTATATTCTCCGACAAGCAAAATGTGTATTTGATTAAAGCGGGGGTGGTCCTTTCTCCAGGTGGGCTTGTTTCTTTAAGTGTTTAATAATGTTGTCGAAAAATAGGTTTCAGTGAATTGAACAACTATAATGAAATAAACGCGGACCTCAATGTTAAAGCACACAGCGTACTTAGTAGTAAATAATAACAGGCAACCCAAAACAGATCTCTCATTCGCAAATATACTACCCATAAGTATTTTTATTATTACTCATCCAATATCTATCAATATGTTTTCTATTTTCACATCTATGTATGCCATAAACCCATTTACACCTACCAATGTAGTAGTATACCGAGGTATAATATTAGGTTTCCAAATTCCAATGTATGTTATTTAACTATGTAAGAATGTATCATAAATGTCAAAATTAAATCTATTCTGGTATTTCCAGAAAAATGGTAGGTACAAGGTAGAGAATATTCAATAAGATTCGAAAAGAACCCATCAGCCACAATTTCAATTTTTCAATTTTTTTCTGTAGTATCCCGTCTTGGAACATGCATTACATTGAGCCACTTGTGCTGGGCAATTTGAACGAGCATGCCATGAGTAGCAAATAGCAGGTCTTAGACAATGCGATGGCAATGGAGAAACTGCTGTAATTTCATTGACTTCTACATTCTGACCAGCAGTCACACCAGGAAGATTTGTGTTGACATAACGTTCCAAGGATCGCACCTGGTTGTGAGCCTCATCTAATGTGAGCGCTTGTCGAACTACTGATGACCTTCATCCGTGACGCCTTGTCACGGATGTACTCTGACTTGTAGATTTGAGCAGAAACTGTTGTGCACTTACAGTTCTTGCCCATTTGTTAGAGCACATCCTCTATTTCTCTGATGAGTTGCTGTCAGCTTGCCTAGCAATTTTGTGGGTTAAATATCATTTACTGGTTTAACATTGTGTTGTTAAATTGCATTGACTGCATTGTAGGAATTGTTGTCATCAATGTAGGTGTGGACGTTAGGTGCGAGATAAAGAAAGTTGTAGCTTATTTTGTTGTTTTTCAGATGTGACTAGAAATTGATCAAAGTCTTTTTCAGTAGCAATTGTTTATCATTATATGAAGAAGTAGGATCTACATCATCTACATCAAAGCGCTCTTGTTGCTGATAAGCATGAGTCTATTAATTTGAAATGTAATGTAAAGTGTAACGTTTTAATAGACAATAATTAAACATACAGAGAAATTGGACCTGAGTAAAGATCAAATGGACAATGATCAAATAGGTAGAAGATTCGATTTTGACCAGGAAATTACATCTGAAAGATATCTCATAAATGTAGCACACATACGTGATATTGAAAAGGAAACAAACAACTTACGTATAAGTCTTGAGGATTTTTCTTTCTTTTTTAAATCATAGAATGATCCAGGGTTAGGGGACATTCTTTTGTATTATGTGGGTAACAGTCTGGCTTTCATGTTTGCATTTGCATGTTGGAGATGAAACAATTTATAAAACCCCATTTAAACATTGAAGTTAGCCAGCGTCGATGGTGCGTTGAATGCACCGGTTCTCGTTGGATCACCGAAGTTAAGCAACGTCCAGCGAAGTGAAGACTTCGTGATGCTGGCATTCCGGACCAACCCAGGCTGGGTGAGGTTAATGTGGGTAGCAGGTTTGTGAGTTTCCTGCGAATGGAGGGTAACACCCCCGTCGTGATATGACCATGCAGTTGAAAGCGACGTTAAAAAAAAAAAAAAAAAACATTGAAGTTATACTGTTGTGTTGTGACCAAAACTTTCTAGGTTTCTTGAGCTTCAAACCAGTTGGAGGATTTTGGATATATAATGAGTTGGTAAAGTTTGTAAGAGTTTTTTTTTAATTTCATAGACAATCTCATTTGTCAGAAGCCTTAAAATCAAATCAATGATGTTTGAAATTGCAGTAAGAACTTAATTCAGTGTAGTATTTTGTCAAAATACTCATATGTCATATGTCAAATATAATTATGTATATTATAGTGCCCATTTACTTTTCAAATCAAAATACGAAACCAGTCTACACTGGCGCTGGCTGCATTGGTTCCCGGTTAATATACGTCGGCGAAGGCTTCTCACCTAGGACGCTGTATATTTTCGGATCAAAACTCGGCTGTAAAAAGATTGGGACGTGCGTTGGCCAAATCATAGAGCGACATGAACAGCTTCTGAGTGTGATACCATCCGGTGTAGGTAGCATAGTCTTCCGGAGACTGAGGGGGATGGGTGCTGTGCTCAAATTCATCAATGAGATCGTCTTCCCACGTTCTATTTAGGGATCTTTGCTCGTAAAGCTCTCGGAGAGGCTCGATGAAGACGCGTTGCACCTCTGTGGTGACGACGGTGTTGTTCATGTAGCGGTCGATAATTGTTAGGATTGGATCATCGTTAGGATCTGACTTGATAGGAACCAGAAGTCTTCCGCCAGGCTTCAGTTGCTTGATCAACTGGAAAAAATGTATTATTTTCATTCACAAGTAAGAATATAAGTAGAAAGACGTTATTATTATTATTTGCGGATACTAAAAGTCCCACTAAACATTTAAAATTATAATATAGGTACCTATCTACAGTACTTACCATTGTTATAAGTTTAATTTTACAGTAGCTAGATAAAATAATTTTCCGACTTGTCTTTCATCGTCTTTATATTTCAGGTCAGTGGACTTGCAATAATGTAAAAACGATAAAGACAAGTAAGTAAATGTTTTACTTATGCATTATGTGTCATACAGAGTGTTTACTTTTAAATGTACCATGCAGGAAATTAACGAATAAATCACGGTGTTGTGTCTATTCGCTTTCCGAAAGGGTTCCAAACAAAAGTTGTTTTAGACGTAAAATTTCACAGGGAAGCGATTTTACCCAAACTCACTACAACGTTATGGAGTTACGGCACTTGCGACAATATTTCAAATGTATTTAAACCATTTCGTAATTTTAGGTATCTCTGGACTGTAGAGAACAGATGAAGACGAGGTTTTATATTACTTTGGTTGGTAACTCACATGTGTCACCTAAAATTAACGCATCCGAGCCTGTTTGGGGTCGGACATTTAATATAGTACATAAAAATAACCTGTAGGTCACGTTTTTGTGTATCAACTTCAAGTAATTATTTGGAGTTTTGTAATACTGAGCTGCGACAGTATGTACAGATGTATACATATATTCTAGTCTGTATGTCCTACATACATAATTATTCTAAATTTGAAATATATGTTCCAAGTATGTAAGTAATAAAGAAGAACGCCAGTCAATTATCTTACCTCGATGGGAATATTATTAACAGATCCCGCGACATAAATTGCTGAGTAAGGAGCTTCTTTTGAAAGTCCATTCTTGCCTTGACCAACTACGAATCATAAACATAATGTTTCATAAATACTTTAGATTTAAAATGATGGTTTCATGTCACGACAGTAACTGAATTTATATCTTCTGTTTAATTATGCTTGTTTTTTTTCACTAACTGATTTGTGATTTTCTTGATATATTTGTGATTTTATAATTTATTTTTTAATAAATGGTAACGTATTCTGTAAATTCTTGTAAGAAAATAAATAAACAATATATCAAAACTTTCGGTTGCATAATCACTAATTGAGATTTTTAAGCTTGAACTCGTTTTATCTAAAGCCATCTGATCTACGTTTACAGGACTTGGCATCCTTTTGCATCATAAAGGAATAAATTTCAGTAAAAAATTTCCAGCCGCTAAGCTCACCAAACATAAAATTTCCAAACCACTTGAAATTTCTCTATATTTTTTGTTTAGTAAGATATTAAACTGATGTTATATTTAAACCTGATCTTCAATCAGGTAATAACAGTAATGAGATGCATCCAATACTTATTAAAAATAAAAATACTTACCGTAGAAATTAATTCGTTTGATGTAGTTCTCAGCTTTGGACTTGACTCGCTTTCGAGCCGCCTCAAGCAGTTCAGGAATGTGCTCAATGGTGTACACTCGTCCAGAGCCACCTACTAAGGCTCCAAAGAGTGTGGTGAGATACCCAGTGCCGGTTCCTATTTCCAGTACCTTCTCACCAGGAGTCAGATGGGCACTGAGCAGTTCCAAGATCTGGCAGTGCTGGAAAATAAGTAGTAAATAGGGCAATTTCAATCTAATGAAGCCATTTTAAATGGGTTTTCTTTTCTCTACAGTAGTTGTATTCACTTACTTTTGATTGTGTCTTAAAAAAACTGTACCATTTACATCATTTGGTACCTTCATGTAAGCATTGTACCATTTACATCTGATGGTGTCTTCATGAAAGCTTTGTACCATTTACATCTGATGAAGCCTCCATGAAAGCATTATACCATTTATTTATTTATTTACACTTTATCAAGCTCGCCGGTAGGCGAGCGCTCGTCAAGTAGCGCCAGCCAAACGGCCTATATTAACACGAAACAGAGTTTATATGTATTTTGTTTTATTGTTTTCGCCCACTTCGCGCTAACTTTTATCAATTTTTATTTCAAATTCGTAATGAGACGCGAAAATAGATTATGTTTCACGAAAGCGCGAGGTTCCTACGTACAGTTTAAGTCGTTTTCTGGCCACGCCGAAAATCTTGAATTTTATTAAAATATTCATACAGGTTTTTTTTTTCTTCAGACCAATTTTCTGTCAAGGGTACAGCAATGTGTGCTTGTCGTGGAAAGACGTGAGCTACGTTTTTGGATAGAGAATTTTTATTTCTGCATACCTTTTATAGTTTCAAGTATTTATTTTTTATAGGATAGGAGATATAGCCTTCTAAAATAAAACCGGAAAATTGCACAGAGCCGCCCCTGGTTATCTTGGAGCTGCGATTCTGGTATTTTTCGAAAGGCCTTATCATAGGAAAAAATATAAAAATATAACCAAAGTATTACACTGTACCAAACTTGAGTTAGAGCCTTTGAAAGGAATACTTATTTTGGAGCCCAGAGCCGTCTATTGTTATCCTAGAGATGTATTTCTGGTGTTTTTAGAAAGGTCTAGTCAAAGTGAATAAGATCACTTAATTTCAGATGGTTGAAACAAGTAGAAAAGTCTTTAAAGCCCTCTAAAGTAATATCTATAATGAACCCTGGAGCCACGCCTAGTTATCCCAAGTTGATGACTGAAGGTTCTTTCTAAAGATCTAATTACGCAGAATTATACTACGATGTAAATAAAATTTTAGAAAAATCAGCGAAGACATAAAAAGAAAAAAACTGAATTTAGATTTATGAGAGTAACAAAAAATCTTCGCCTCACATATAACTTAAAATATGGGAGGGAAATAATCGTCTTTGCTTCATCCAAGCTGCCAGCAGACCATTTAATCAGTGTGGGAATAATAACGTTACATAACTTCATTCAGAGATTTCTACATCAAGAGGTAAACTAGGTCTATAATATGAGAAATGTACAAAATATTGGCCAGTATGAGGAAAAATATTATTAATGTAGATCAAAACAATGATAAATTAATTATAATAAAATATTATGTATTGAGCAGTCTGTGTGGTCGTCGACTGGTGTAGGTAAAACACAAAGTTTGCAAGGTGACCTGGGTTCGAATCCCGGCTAGGTAGAATTTTTTTTTTAGTCTGTACTTTGGATGTCCGGTTTTCTCGTGAGAAAAAAAAACAGTAGTTGGTAGTTTGAGTCAACCTCCTATGAACGTTTAATTTCGAACGAAGTGAGTATGGTTTAACTCGATCAACATTGATTTGTCACAATCTAATTATCCATCTACCTAACATGATATAAGTCGTATGTAACATTGTAACATGATATAAGTTGCATTTTTTGTCCAATCGAGTTGAAAATTTCAGGGTATATTCCATGGATATATCTATGCTTGCTTATTAATTTATAATTATTCAATGTATATCTAGTATAATTTCTCACTTCTTCTGTTTATATCTACCTACTGATTATGCTGAATTGACACCATGTTTAGTAACTCGAAGTTAGGCAAATATATGGGTCAATATTTCTTAGAGCCATAGTAAGAGGCAATTTTGGAACATACAATAATACTCGGTACTTTCATTTCCCTCTTTATTTTACCAAGATCGAATTTCCATCTACCTACCATGTACAATGTACATAGGTACATAATATAAATAAAATTGTATTGTAAACAAAACCACGAAACAGAGTTGTCCGTTTTTTAACGAGTTCATTTTTGACCAGTTGATTGTATTTGGTTTTAACGTCCTGATTTGAACTAGTTAGTACGAGGGGTTTTACCCTCCATTCGCTGGGAATCGTTCCAGCTACCTACATTTACCTCACCCAGCCTGGGTAGGGCTGTGATTCCAGACTCACGTGTGTAGAGGGGAAAAAAAATATTTGAAAAGTCTGCAACAACCGGGAATCGAACTCGAAATGTCTGGACTACGGGCAGTAGATACAACCATTACGCTGGCCACTGACAGTCCAAATAAAGCATTGATTTGGATCAATACTTTTGTATTTTGAATCGTAAATTACATAGATCTCATTCAAAATTTAGAAATATGTACCATATATATAAATATAAATAAAAAAACACTGCCAATTTTGGACACAATACTTCCTCGTGATAGTTTCACATTGTATACACGTGGCAATTTTGATTTTTTCGACTAAATCATTTGTATCTCCAAAACCACAGAACCGATTTTTTTCAAATTTGTTTTACTTACGAATATATGGTAGAATACTATTTTTTCTACATTCTAGTTATTTTTTGTTTACAAATTCATACTTAAATTAAAAAGGAGTAAGCCTTGTTTTTAATAAATGTATTTTCTTATTTCCTGATTGTGATAACAATAATAAATTAATAGTAATTTTAAATAATACTAAAATCTAGCTTACTACACTTTTAACCTGCAACTTGGAGTTCAAGACCTCATTGAAGGCTAACTATTAATTTGGTATTTTATTTAGTTTGATCGTTAAAATAATTTAGACAAATCTTATTACTATAGATAAGGATAACGTACCCGAAAAGTACCCAAAAAATACCGGGTACTGTTACAAAAGTACCCGTACCGGGCACAAAATAAAATTAGGTACCCGAGCACAACACTGGCGACGGTATAACACACTGGATCCGCGTACCATACTGGGTACCGGTTTTATGAAATACTCGGTATTACACACTGGAACCGAGTACCGACGTATCGAAGTATCTATTAAATACTTGGTATTACACACCGGGGCCGGGTAGCATACCGGGTACCGGATCTATGAAATACTCGGTATTAAAATTACAATACTACCCAAATACCCATCTCTAGAACTGGGTCCAGCAGAGAGAGGTATTACTTAATTATTCCGATATTATCTATGGATAATATTTAGCAAGTACTATGAAATATTCTTCCAGCATCTATTCAAGGTTTTTTTTTCCTCCTTGCAATTGTAATTATTTACAGAACAGTACTTGGGTCACAATATAATTTTCGAGCATGCAACTCATTATAACTTTTTTCATTAAACAAGGTAGTGTCACCTCACTACTCGTACTCCAATATAAATTACCCAACATTTTATATGATAGTCTAATAATATTACTGCGTATCGCAACATCCTTAAATTAAAAGTCTTTTTTCTTTTATCTGTTAATTGTTGATTAGTTTTTATTTCATCTATCAAAGGAAAATCAATTAAATCAAAAAGTAGTGATATCCCCCAAAAAACACTACGTGTACAAATAGTCGTCAAGTGTTGGAATGATTAAAAAGAACTGATATCAAAAACGTCAATTTTCTATGTTTGAAGGAATTATTTTTCACGTAATTAGTCTCTTGATAATTCAACCAAAATAATAGCCTCACAACAACAATACACCTTTGAGCAAACTTCGATTCGGTATTTTGAGAATTTAACCAAAAAAATAGCCACTCAACAAAACAATGCTCTTGTAAGAACAATGTTGCATAGTTACAGAACCACGTCCTTGACTGCACACTGTTTTGTTCTTACAAGAGCATTGCTTGTTGAGTGGCTATTTTTTTGGTTAAATTCTCAAAATACCGAATCGAAGTTTGCTCAAAGGTGTATTGTTGTTGTGAGGCTATTATTTTGGTTGAATTATCAAGAGACTAATTACGTGAAAAATAATTCCTTCAAACATAGAAAATTGACGTTTTTGATATCAGTTCTTTTTAATCATTCCAACACTTGACGACTATTTGTACACTTAGTGTTTTTTGGGGGATTTTTAATACAATACAAGGAACAATAAATCATTAAAAAAGATAAAAAAATAACAATATTCTTATATTCACAAAATAAGATATAGAAAAGAAAATATCTAAATTTAAATGTACAATGTATTGTAATCCGGGGCGAAGTTAATGCCTTACATCTAGTGCCTCCATGAAAGCATTATACCACTTACATCTGATGGTACTTCCATGAAAGCATTACCACTTACATCTGATGGTACCTCCATGAAGGCATTGTACCATTTACATCTGATGGTACCTCCATGAAAGCTTTGTACCATTTACATCTGATGAAGCCTCCATGAAAGCATTACCACTTACATCTGATGGAGCCTCCATGAAGGCATTACCACTTACATCTGATGGAGCCTCCATGAAGGCATTACCACTTACATCTGATGGAGCCTCCATGAAGGCTTTACCACTTACATCTGATGGAGCCTCCATGAAGGCATTACCACTTACATCTGATGGAGCCTCCATGAAGGCATTGTACCCGATGTTGTGCGGAATATCCAGTAGTGTAAGAACAGGATACTTTTCGTGGGACATGAATTTGTCTCGACTGAATCTGTTCATGGCGAGCTGCACCCTCCTTGTTCTCAACTTCCCTTCGCCTGTACAGAGTATGAATATTCATAGAGAGTATTTTATGCTATTAGTCCTTTCCAGACATTAAAGTATCATGCATGCCAACATCAATTTCATATAGAACACATTTTTTTAAAAACAAAGAGAAGAAAGAAAAAAAAAAAAAACAAATACTTTTGTGACCTTAATATGAAAAATATAGTTTTCACTATGGCAGACCAAAAAATTTTGGAAATTGATGTACTCAATATTTTATCTGGTGGTAATATTTTTTCACTAGTTTTGTAAAGTTACAGAAAAGAGAAAAGTTCTTACTCACAACATCATTTTCGTATTTTACAAATATTTAATAATCTGAATGGATGATTGTTGTAAAACTTACTCTCCAGATGATCCAATAGGGATTGATAAGTGAGCTCTTCTTTTGATTGATCAACCAAATTCTTGTCATACTTAGAGAAATCAAAGTTTTCCACCACATCAGTACCAAATGTAGGTACAGTAACTGTTATGTCCAAGAGAGAGCAATGAACTCGTTCCCCAACGTAAGAAACACTAAGAAATAACACTGGCAACAAATAGTCCATACTTATTTAATCACTAGTTTGTTATCACTACATCGCCAGATGAGAAATGTTAGTACTGTCATGTTTAGTAAAGTTTATCGAAAGGAAGAATGGACAGCAGACTTTCGGAGCTGTGAATGTAACGAGAGAATGACTTGTTGTACAAGCTGCTGACATACATTACGTAGGTAGGTACATGTTGACAGTACCTAAGTTATTTTTTTATTTATTATTATCAACAATGGGATAAGTATTTACAGACTTAGATATAGCTATTGAACAAATGGAAAATATGTAGATTTTAATTCTAAAAAATGATAGAGAAAAACATTAATAATTAGAATAAATCTCTATCATGGTCGCATCAACTTTAAAGGCCATCCGTCCATGTTTTAAATGTTTTTAGCACTGTCGCACTATGACGAAAATTATTACTTCTCAATATGAAGTTTTACGTACAAAATATAGGTAACTAGTTGTTTTATAATAAAGACTCGTCTTCATCTTTATTCCACCACATTGGAGATCGCGCCCCGAAGAAAGGAATCTCAGATGTTGGATTGTCATACTCCGAAGCAAACATACGGGTCTCTTTTTGACTTTTGTCGAAGTAGCAACCTTCGTAGTCCCCAGTAAACCATCGTTCAGAGCGCAAAGTTCTACTACCGTTGTATTTGAACTCATTTTGAGGGCTCAGTTGAGTTTCTAGATCTAACAGAGGCGGAAGAAATACGCTTGAGTGGATGCAATCGACCTCATCAGTTTCATTGGCAAACCTGTGATACACACACAAGGCATGTTTGCCGGTCCCTGGCCTCTCGTTGGTGTAAATCATTCGTCCTCCGAATTTTAATTGGTCTTTTACAATCTGTAAAATATTTACGAGTGTTAGTATTTAAGCTCTAAATAAATTAAAAAATTCTTACAGTACATCAATAAATAAATCTCAAGACTAACATGCCGAAACTAGAAAATATAGAATGGCTCTATTTTTATAATATTCAACAAGGCGTTTACTTGTACTTTCCCCCAGGACATTAAAATCATATGAGGTATTGCCGTAATGGTAGATGCGGCCCATGCTCTCTTGAACATTTGCTACTTCTTTCAGCAAACTTGATTTATTTAAAGAGAATAGGTCAAAATGAAAGTCTCATCAATTTACACTTTTTTGTATTTTTTCAATATACATAAAACATCCTCACTTATGATTTTTCTGGAATTATTCTAACAGGTATTTTAACGAAGCTTGATGATTTCATTTTGGCAATAATTTACTTTAAGTGAATCATGAAGGTAATGAAGTGTTTACAGATTTTGTTTTTGTGCATTCAGTTCTTTTAGTGGAGGCATAAACACTTTTGAAATCAGTCCATTTCTTGATATCGATGAATTTTCAAATCTGTGCAGCCCAGTGACCGTTTGTGTCCCATTTAAGTGATCTAATGTTAGAACCAATATACCTCCAGGTTTTAATTGTTCCATAATCTGAAACAATAGCAAAAGGAATTTTCAGAAATTGACTTAGAAATTAAGAAGCTTCGTTTCTCTCAAACTTTTCGAGTTGACTTGTGGATGTTTTACTCTCAGAATGTTTCTGAGTTGTCATTCATTGTTCATAATATGTTCACGATGATGACTTTCCCAGTTCTCATCTGTTTATTGGGTTTTCAATTTTACTTGTTAACTTCCAAACGGTTGAATATTTAATTGCTAATATGCTCAAGTTAGTACAAAAAAGCATTGCTGAGCTAATTCAAAATATTATGTACTTACGTGAACAGGTGGATCTGGAAATGATGCTGAAACATAGATGATATCGTACGGTCCTTTTTCTTTGTGACCATCTCTCCCATCAGCACCTGACAGAGTAGAAAATATTAGGTAAACTTTAAACTATGGATGACAACTTCTAAATATAGTAGTTGCATTCAATTTATGAGATAAGTGATTTTTTGTAAAAAATTCAATTGAATCTATATTTTTATGACTAAACGGCAGGATCTTTACCTATATTTACATAGAGTAGTCACCTTGATCTGGCAGTAGAATTCTCGACTTGCACTGCACGTGATCCGGGATCGAATTCCGGCAAGGTCGAATTTTTTTCTGCTCTGTAATTTTGATGGCGGGGCCTACCCAGCCTCGTGAGGACAATTGGGCTAGTTGTAGAGTGGACAACGACCAGTGGTGACATTAGAAGAAAAATGTTGGACAATGATGGTTGGAGATCTGATGAATTAGCCTAGTTCTCTTAATGTCGATACTACCCACTAAGAATTGTGACATAAAAACAGAACAGCTATGTAGCTCTTTATCTCCCTTTTTTGTATCTCTACAAAAATGTACATGGTAACCCAAAATGATGAGACTACTGCATCTACTGATTTTTGATGTTGTTGCTAAACATCCTTGTATTAGGTCTTTCGAGATCTGGTTTTACTTACATATGATTTCATAATTTGCCCGAAAACAAGCACGTGGTGCGCCATTCATCATGTTGCTTTTGATTTTTCTTGCCAGCTGAGGCACATGCTCAATAGCAACCACATGTCCTCCTAGCAATGTCAGTAGAGATGTCATATAGCCTGTCCCTGCACCAATTTCCAAAATTTTGCTGCCTGGTCTCAAAAGCTTGTTCATGTATTCCAACGAACCAGCAATCTGGTCGAACATTTCATAAAAGAGATGTGATAAATATCGAAAAAGGAACATAGAGACAAGTTAATAATCGTACAGGCACATGCTAATCTGAAATAGATCCATGTTTGTTACTATAACTTCATTAATACTTGACTACCGTTACTATAACGCATTAACCACTTGATTAACCACTAATACTAAGACTCTGAGGGTTAGGTGGTAGAAAATGCTTTGAGCATTAACCTCTCTGGTGGTTACCTTCCGCTGAAGAGTGTTATTATTATTATTGGGGTAAATATGGGTTAACCCCGTTAATATGTTAACATCTAAAAAAAAAGAAAAATATATTAATTTTGTCCACTTTAAAACCTACTTTAATGGAAAATTGGATTTTCATTTGATATTTCTAATCTACGAATTCATTTTGAATTATTTGAACCTTACTTGATATGGTGGTTCCATCCATGTGTTATGTCCTATGTCAATTGCATAGTCAAAATGACCTTTGTTCAATGGATCCATGGGAGCAAACTCCGATTTATCCACTTCCCGCATTGCTTCAACAATGCGACGAGATTTCAGGTAACCCTTTCCTGTGAAAGCGAAAAATGACTATGGTGACCTCCCTCAATTTTGACTCAAACTTTAGTGATGAGAGAGTTTGTTTTTGAAATACTATTGACATTACGTTGCTCAGTTCATTAAAGTGACTCCAAATTAGCAAGAATAAATATGGTGTAGATATGGGGAATCAAAAGTTGAAAGACATAAAGATTTGATTTAATAAGAAAAAGACCATTTTTAAAACAGCGAAAAAAACTTCAATTTTTTTGTGAGTATTGTGTCTCACCTTTTCACAAGCAGTTTCTTATTCGTATAAGTGATCAAGTGATCAGATGGACTTACCAACTAGGTGATTTACCATAAAATGTGTATCGTATCCCGCAGTTTCGACATAGTCTGTTAGAGCCATCAACTTTTCTTGTAGTATCTTATCTGTTGCAATGGTTGGGAACTGGGGTGTGTTGTATCGATCTACCTGAAACAGACCACGGTATATTGAGGAAACACAATGATAAAAACACAAATATTTGATTACACGAACCTAAGAAAATAATTGATGTCTCAAATCTAATAATAGTCATTGATATTTCAAACCAATTAACATTGTGAAAAAGATCTCATTTAAAATAAATTTATAGTGTATGGGGGCATTGTTCCCATGTTGCAAAAAAAAATCAACTCCTCAAAATTGATTTATTGAATCAAAAGATAAAATTCATATCTGTTTCTATTCTAATACAGTCCGGATTTCCTGTCCAATACCGTCAGATTATTCTTTAAATGAACTGATACAGAAGGTATGTCTAGTATACTTGTTTTTCCATGACCTACCCTAAAAAATTACACCTCAATAATTTGCGAAAGTAAGTTATCATATTTGTGCCAATCACTTCCGTGATATCACAACCACTCAAACTCGCGTTACTAAATCTACGCTGAAACCGGGACTTGAACCACCGACCTCCAGGTTACAAGTCCGTCGCCATCGATCAAGCTTCTGAGGTCGGGTCAATTTGCGAAAGTAAACAGACAAGTACCTACTTTTGTTGCAAATAATTAGAAAATCAAGAACAGAATGTAATGGAAAAGACTAAAATCACTCACCGTAGCATCATCCTCTGGCAATGTGTTCACATAGTCCATCACTTCTCGCATCTTATTCATCATCATAGGATCGAATCCTGGTATAGTCGTGTTTTGCCGGAGAACATTCTTTAATTCATCAAGGTCGGCATTTCCGTCCCAACCCTCTGGTAGCGAATGTAAATTTTCATCCTTAGAAAAGCTGACGTGAACATTAATTTGCACGATCGACACTAGCAATGACCACTTGATAGTCATTTCCCCGAAAATTGATTTTCTTTTCTGATGTAGAGATTATTGAAGTACAATTTGGTTCTATTCCTTCTATTGTACCTTGCTAGAATACAATGTCAGAGATTTAACCATGATTGTTTTTCCAAAGTTTCGTAAAATGTTGATTCTAATATTGCTTTCATTTTATATTGTAAATTTCACAAGATGAAATACCGATTAATTCTCACTTATTCATTATTTTCTACTTTACATTAAAAGTTGAAAAATTAAAGACACGCAACAACCTAATCTAATCACACATCTTGTATTACTGAGGTATTATTAAAAAGAACATCAGTGTCTCAAAGCATCAGTCTACGTAAACTAATGTGCAGTTGCCAAAGGTATGAACGTCGTAACAAACTAGTGTAAGTGTTATGTAAAACATCTCGACAACCAGGTGAAATTGTAAATAGGCCGAAATTAGGTACATAGTACGAAATATAACATTTCAAATGATCCTGTTGAGTACCTCACTAAGACATAATAAAATTATGATTGTACGTCCTGATAGAGGGATTCATTTGTTTTTAAGAGAACTCTACATTTGAAATTTTGTAACCATATTCTTTTATGATTTTCATTTGTATGAGGAAACTTATTTATTAGATAGGTAATACATAATTATATTTTTTGTTTGTGTTAGAAATTACTATAATATTATGATGCTTGCTTTTGAAGTCTTCAAATAGTTTATTTCTTAACTATAATACAAGTAATACAATTTATCAGGACGTAGATCAGAATTAGAATCAACTGGTCACAAAAGATCTAAATAGAGATCGGTGTGATAGTTGGTGCTTCTCTTGTGGAACTCCAACCAGTGTATAGTAATAATAATAACAGACTATAATGCAATTTAAAGCGTTGTGAAACACCTGAACGTCCAGAGGTAAACAATTAGATGAGAAATGAAAAATACAAATAAGAAATATTTATTGATTTCTCAATTTTCACTGGAAGTATATTGTCTACAAAACATATAGGTACCGTGGTTAAAAATAACGATAAAAAAATGAATAGTTCAAGTGAAATTAATTTTTCTGACAAAAGATGCTCGAGTTTTTTGAGGGATAATAAATCACAGTCCAGTAATTAATAAATTTTGTCAAAATACAAATAAAACTTTGATCATATTAATTTAAGTTCCAGGTTTTCGAGTTTTTAGAGGTCCCCATAGTCCATAATCGGGGTCCATCAGGACTACGGGCATAACACTTGAGGACTTTAGTGCTATCACATCACACGGTCTTTCCGTGATGAAGTTTTCCTCCGATATGTTGAGCTTCTCCCAGTCCACGGATATGTCGGGTGTCATTGGGTTGGGTGGTTTAGGATCCTCATAAGGTGGCTCAGTGTTGTAGTAAGGCCACATGTTCATCTGACGCTCTAGAGATTTCAGCTCACATATGTACACTCTCGGGTGAATAGTGGTAGTTTTAATGCTACCGTTCACGAATTTGTCTAGGAGCTCTAGTGTCATGATATCTTCCTCATTTCCTTTGATGAATATCATACGACCTCCCGGCTTCAGTTGACTAACGATCTAGATAAAAAGAATAAGATGTGGCAATCATAAGCGTGGAAAATTTTCATTACCTACTCAGTACCATCCCGTTACGTTAGCCTAGAATGTACCATAATTATATTTATCATTTTCCTTATTCAGAAAAATTAGCAAATTCCTAAGCAAATTCCAACAGCTAAAAATATTTCAAGAATTAAAACTTGTCCTTAGTTTTCTTTCCAGTGAAGGGTTTAAAATTTATTATTTTTATTGGTATTATTGGTTAACATACAACTTACATGCCATGGTATCTCTCTCACGGCAGCAGAAATGTAAATGGCATCATAAGGGGCAGCATCAGGATAGCCCGGTCTTCCATCAGCACCTATAAAAATCGCGGAGAAAATTATTAGAACGTATTAAAAAATTTCTTTACCAATCGAATCAATTTAGATTCTTCACAAAACCACATACTTTTTTTGAACCTGTCCAACTCTTTATAAGAACTATGCAAATTTAATTTTCAAAATGTACAATATTGTACATTCATAGGTATTAGAAACAACAAAAGATTTATTTTTCACCAAATTGTTTCTATAATTCTAAAATCCACACAAATTTTGCAAATTCTTTGCAAATACATATTAGAACTGTTATTCAATGTCACTTAAAATATTTTATCATAATATCTTTAAATTTAAACGGTCCAATACTAATAATGATAACTATCCGTCTCTTTTATTCCTCCACTGTCCGCGCCATAGACAGGTATAACAAGAGTTTTGATTAATATGCTCACATCAGTTATTGCTGGTATGTCCTGCAAAAGGAAATATCAGTATAGATGCATTAAATAAACTAACCTATTATAATGCATTTTCAGCTATGACAAATTAATAGAATAATAGAACTATAATAGGTAGAACTTTTTGAAACTACACTAATTGTATTAGTGTAGTTTCAAAAAGTTCTACCTATTATAGGGTTTGATGGCAGAGATTGCCTCAGGCAATAATCACGCCCTTTGTCAATATTATTCTTGTCAATAAAGAGTTACTATATTATTATTATATTATAATTATAATTGTCTTGTCTTTGTCTATTGTCTATGAATTTGAACTACCTTCTGTTATAGTAAAACTAGCGGGCTGCACCCGCTTCGCCAAGCCATCACACACACACCACCCATACATCACACACCATACTCACACACCACATACACACACCTGACACACACCACATACACACACCTGACACACACATCTACACACATCAACACACACACCCATCCACACACACACACACATCCACATCCACACACACCCAAACACATCCACACACACACACACCCACTCACCCACACACACCCACTCACCCACACTCACCCACCCACCCCACACACACACACACACACACACACACACACACACACACACAACACAACACACCACACACATATACACACACACACCCATCCACACACACACCCATCCACACACACACACACACCCATCCACACACACACCCATCCACACACACACACATCCACACACACACACATCCACACACACACACACAAAACCATCATCGCTGTAAATTTCAAAATCCCGAGCCAAATCTATCATAGCGGATATTGATAATGTAGCAAACTGGCCCATATTTCGAGAACGATTTGTCAGAATATGGCAATAAAGGGCTCAAATAAAATCATGTGATGTTCTCAGACAGTTTTTACAATGAAAATATGGGTCCTCGCGATAACTTTCAAGTTCCGTGCTGGAATCTGTGAAAAGTCTGAAAAAATGGTCGAAATTTCGAACATTCTGGCTTCTATCTCGAGAACGGTACGTCAGAATGTGGCCTTATATGAATTAAATGAAAGCTTGTTTTGTCTAATGTGTTATTAAATAATAAAAAATATAGGTCCTCGCGACAAATTTTAAGTTCCGCGCAGGAATCTGCTAAAAAACGTGAAAAGTCTAAAAAAAAGGTCGAAATTTCGAACATTCTGGCTGATATCTCCAGAACGGTACGTCAGAATGTGGCCTAAAATTCCAGGGCAAAGACTGTCTTTGCCAGGGCAAAGACTGTCTTAAAATCGAACCCTTCCTCAAGGAAATACTTGAGGAAGGTCATAACTCAAGGACGGTTTGGAATTTCGGACTTTTGATAGTTTTCCTGGTGTTTTTCGGCACTTTTACTTGGGGTCGTCTCCCATCAATTTTTTGCTATCTCTTACCGTTTCGCCTAAACAATTCCCGCACACAAAGATACAAAGCCCGTCCATATTTCTCATTTATATATAGAGATTTCTTGAAATTTCGAACGGGTAATATAATGAAAAGTAAAATTAGCCAAACTTACAAACAAAGTGGAAGTTCTCAGCGAGGGCCACGGCCGGAGCGCCCCGGCGGATATTCTTCATGGCTCGCTTGCAGAGGTTCCTCACATGTTCTATCGCGTACACCTTAGCCCCCATGTAGGCAAATAGAGCGGACATG
This sequence comes from Bactericera cockerelli, assembly GCA_024516035.1. Lineage (NCBI taxonomy): Eukaryota > Metazoa > Arthropoda > Insecta > Hemiptera > Triozidae > Bactericera > Bactericera cockerelli. Next base: position 35,621,308 of record CM044955.1, on the reverse strand, counting down.
TAGCCCGATCCTGAGCCTATGTCCAACACTTTGGATCTGCAATGAAGCCAAGGTTTCAGATGTTCCAAAATATGAGCCACCTACAACGTAGAGAGAACACACAGGGGGTTCCTTGATAAACCATGACCTGTCACCTGTGCTATGCGGGTATTCATCTCCACTACTAACAACAACACTTAGAAGATTTTGAATTCACCTGTAATTTTATTTTTTTACAGCTTTAGCTTTTCCTTAAAATTGTGATGTTACAAACCATATCTTTTCCCTACATTGTATATTATGTAATACCACTTCCTTACATGGTTCGGGGACTCCATGTATGTCTCATAACCTAGAGTTTTCTCCGCATTCTGGTAAATCCTATCTCTCAAGTCTGGTTTGATGAAGTGATCTCGCAGCACGTAACGCATTGCTTCTTCTACTCTCCTCGATTTGATATGATCAAACTCTGCAAGAGCAAAAAGTTAGAAAATATAAAATAATAAATGCTTTATAATAATAATGAAAAAATAGATGAAGAATAATCTCAAAATGAGATGTCTCGAATCCTCAAAATGAGATGTCTCGAATCCTCAAAATGAGACTTGTTATTTTTGATAGACCAGAGTCTTTGTTCTATCAAAAATATCACTTAGTGATATTCCTATGTTTTGCTTCTTCATATCAATGATAGGTAAGTATTTCAAAAGATGTAACAGATCAAAAGATGTACCTAACAGATTACAAAACATAATATTAGAAGAAAACAGAATGAGAGTTGAACAATTTGGCTTTTTTATGTGCTTGGAATTCAACTTATGACAAAGGTGATAATGTGACTCCTATAATTATGAATTTAAAATTACTTATAACTATGAATTTTAACTTACCAATAAGATAGTCAATGAGTTCATCCTGTGTCAAATGGATTCTGTAGACATTGTTAGTGTGGAAAATACCAATTACTCTTAGTAGTTGATAAAACTGAATGAGGATACATGATTGGAGAGCATTGAGAGTCATAAGGATGCCAAGTGAACTTTGTTGAAGCTTAAGACCCTAAAATGAAAGGAGTACGGAGAAAAACAATAAAATTAGACCAACAGGTACTTGCAACAATATTACCTATCAAAGCCCCTCCACAAGTCATGACTATGAAATCTAAAGTATTTTTCTTTTCCAAGTGTACAAAAATGAATCTTATACATAAATCTTTTTTACCAAAGTAATTATTAAATTCCATTTGTAACGGTTTCGAATACCGACTGAGCAGCTAAGCTAAAATCTATTGGAAATTTCTACAGCTGAAATGGGATGTTGATAAGATTTGCTAGCCAGAAAAGTCCTTCATAAAGCGATATTGTTCTAAACATTATGAATTAATTGTAAAGTTCGTTTACAATCTAATTATTTACTTAGTTTATTATTGTTATATTATTTTGAAAATAACAGAATCGCACTTACTTGGAGAATTCACCAAATTCAAGGTTTATATTTTAATTTAGCATATTTTTAGAAAAAATTAACTCAATTATATGAAAATTTGGATTGAATCATTTCGTATTGATTGCATCTGATTACAATGAGCTGCGTCTGTTTAGTGTTTCTAGACAAGGAGTCGTGATTTACTTTTTTTCATGATTTATTTTAGACATTGAATCGACCTGTCCTTTACTCACAAATCAGTACAATCTAATTCATTGAAATAAATAGTAGCTTTTTGTATGGGTTACTAATATGCTTCTTCTTATCAAGATATGTGTTTTACAGCTTACAGCCTTTTTTATTTAGGTAGTAGACACTAGACATAAAACAACAGCTACTTGAGATGCTGTGATTTTTGATGTAGCTTGTCCATTCCGTAATATATTATGCTTCGTAATAGATCTAAAAAGACGATTTTGCTCTATTTTTTTTTTTTTTTTTTTTTTCGATATCTCTTGTTTACGAGATTTTATTTCCTATAACCAAAAAACAAAATGACCTATTTTCTTTACATTGTTTCGTGTGCGAATTATTGAAACCCTGAAGCTACATGCCAATAATGTACATGCCTAAAGTAATTTATACATTTATGTAAAAACATTTTAGATAATAAATCCTTTTGTGTCATCAAAATTAGGTGTACCATTCATGAAATTTGTGAAATGCAATTAGTTTGAAAGTTAGAGATCGCTCCTTATCTCAGAGATTTGTTAATTACAGGTTAATTATGTTTTAGTTTAGTTCAAATCCGCTCAATAACTTTTGATGTCTGTGCGTTGCAAGGAATGAAAATGAAACATAACAGACCAACGAAGCAAAACCAAAATTGTTCAAGGGGTTACGACATGGCTAATGTCTAAATACTCGTAGATACCTATATTAAAATTCTTTTTTACCTTTTGTATAATTTACAACGTTTCTTCCACCAAAGATTTTCCAAGTAGGTATACATTTGTACCACTTTCGAACTCAGCTTATGGTGTATAATTCCGCAATCACCCGATAGACAGTTGAATAAGAAAATGAAACTCACATAGGTACGTCAAATTATATAATTTTATATTACATAAAATTGCAATTAATAACAGTTATGATTACATAGCAGTCACCTTTGCCGAGTGAGTTAGCGCACTAGGCATTGCACGAATGATGACCTGTGTTCGATCCCCAGCGAGGAAGGAATTTTCTGTTCTGTTCGGGTTCCACTCATAACTCGCGAGGAAAAATGAGTACCTAGTTACTTGTATGAGTAAGGACCAGTGGCGGTATTACCAGAGTAAAAAGAACTTACTGAGTAAAAAGAAAAATCATACATACATACAGTTATGATAAAATCAAACATTGGTATGATATTTATTATAATTATGATACTTTTTACCAAAGGCTCAGTTTTATTCCCAAGACATTCGAAGGTATTTTCGTTTTATCTATAAAGAAAATAGAACGGACACCTTGAAATGTTTGAAAATTTACAGAAGGTATCATGTACTGAGACCCAACAAACCACAATCAGAATTACCAGGTAAGGTGTCAGAGGGTCACAGTTTTTTTTTAATTTTACTATCCGTTTTCAAGTATAATTTGTGCCTAAGAAATGCAATCAGTATTGCTGTTCAATCCTAATTTTAGATATCTTGAAAACAGGTCCGGAGACTTGGACTGCACAATTGTTTTAGCATTTTTCATGTTACGATCTTTCATGTTAAATCGAACTAATTCCGGCCCTGTTCTTATTTTGGACTGCACAATAAGACTTAAAGCGTTTGTTTAACACAAATTTTACTCGAAAACGGATATTTTTTACAAACCATTTTAAAAAAAAGGTGACCTCTTGACACCTTTCCTAGTTATGGTATAAAAAAGGCTTTAAAATTTATTCTTTCAAATTGTACATGTATTGTGTAGCATTTATTACCAAAAAAAAAAAAAAAAAAATCATAAATATGTTTCTGCATTTCTCAAAATTTAAATCAGTTCTCTAGATATTTCGGGAGACTCCTTTTTTTTTGGCGGACCCTGTATACTGCCGCGCTTGTTGGAATTTGGCATAATTCACCGGTGTTTTAGGGAAACCAATTCTTTAGAACCTGAAAAATTATTCCTATGTTTCTTCTTGTTTCATTTATTTCCTTATTATATTATCCACCACTTATTGCGAGTTATAGTTAGCCTCCGTGGCGTAACATTTCTGATTACTGCCCTTAGTCTAGGGATCCTGAGTTTGATTCCGGGTTGGAGCATACTTTTCACGCAGAATATTCATGTCTAGTCCTACCCCCCAGGCTGGGTAAGGTTAATGTGGTTAGGTAAAACCCCCCTCCTAATCAGGACGTTAATTCAAATAGAATTTTTGATAGATTCCAGACAAGAATTTTCGGAGCATGTAAGGAATATGGGAACTATGATAATATTAAATATATCTAAATATCAGTATTTCAGAAATCAAATACAATTAATAATTTGCTATTTGACGTCATTCTCAAAAATTTAATAAATCATCCAACGAGTCAAGGTCGTTGGCAGTTTGACGACGTACAACCTCCTCTGGAACGCTAGGCCTCTTCTGTATCAGAACCTCAGGCTCATGATCATAGTCTGGAGTCACAACTTCTCCCTTCAAATCAAAGACATCTCTTACTTTGTTGTACAATTTGTACATGATTTTATCATTATTCTCATTAATAATCCCAGTGGCAATATTGGTAATCGTTGCCATTGGCCCCAAAAATTTTCCTAATGGGCCGAAATACATCAAATTTTCATAGCCGTCTTGGAGCTTTCTGAAACTTTTACTGCTGCCAATATACTTCTTCATATTGTGATTATTGATGTCGTTTAGTGTGTTTCGCAATGGGTCTTGACTATCTTGTGTATTGCTTTCTTGTTTGCCAGCATTGGTTTTCTCATACGTCACACTTTGAGACGTCTTCATAGGTTCTTCCAAAAGATAGTTTCTTGATTCTTTACCTTTTGTTGTGTCGTACCTTTTTAGTGCATCAAAACTCGTTAATTTCACAGCATAAGTTCCAGGTTTAGCTGTTTCCTAAAAGTAAATGAGAAAAAGTGTATGAGTGTGTGTTCCACGTAATTGAAAAAATGGTCATCTCAAGTTAAAAATATATTTTTGTACCAAGGGGAGGAAAAAAAAATTGTATTCGTTAAAAGTGATCAGATGTTTCTATTTTTATAATGAGATGTTTCCATCTGACGTCTTGTAAGTACAATAGAATAAATCAAACTAACGGTTTATGAAATTTAAAAAATCCAAATTTATAGAATAATGTATCATTAAAACACACAAACACATAATAATAATTATGTACACAACTTGATAATCATTCTTACCAAACAATGTATAATTGCCATTAACAATAGCAATATTTTCAATCCAATGTTTTTCTGATTCATATTTGAATAAATTATAAACAAATAAACACGAAAAATTTCAACATAAAATATAATTATGAAGTAAGTACAATTCTACGTGATGTGTTCAACAATTATGTATTGTTACTCTTCAATATTAGTCATGTTTGTTTTGTGTTCAAATGACTTACTCTGGATGTGTATCCATATAACATCTGGGCGCTAGCTTCTGATGGTAATAATATTTGTAGTTAATATTGATGGGATGATAGTTAATAAACAGGTATCCATGACTCACCGTGTTTCTATGACTAATGCATGTTTGTTAATTTGCTAGCTCTGAATCTGTGCAGTAGAAACCTCTCTACCACCTTTTTATACGCAGTACCTACTTTGTTTTTATTTTCAAAAATTGCAACCATGTTGTTTCTAAACTATGTGTTCTTGATCAGAGACTGACTTTTGGTTTAAGATCATAGGATGTCAAGCAATAAGTAATTCTATTTATTATCAATCACTTAACGTTATAAATCGGTTTAGGTTCTCCTCTCTTTACTATTCATCTCCTTTCTAACATTCGTTCCTCATGTTCACGCTCAACGATGTAGGTATGGTCACAAAGTAATACTTTTAGTTCATTAGGAATATTATTAAATTTGGTGATGAACAGAAATCAAAAATTTATTATAATTGATGTACTAAATTACTAAAATATACTCTACACAGATTATCGATTTTGGAGTGTACCTGATGTCTACCCTACATATTATAATTATACCAACTTTATTAAAATAAACTCTACACAGATTATCGATTTTGGAGTGTACTTAGTGTCTACTCTACAATAATATTATAATTATCCATCGTTTCCAGTTAGGCATATATACATAATATCCCGGTGGTTGAAAAATTATATGGACGTCCAGATCCAATGTCGAGGCTCCTGCGATGTCCACTGAAAGATCAGTATGTTACTGATCATTTCCTGTTGTTAGGAGATGTCTGGATGTCAAAACTGAAATATTGGATGAAGTGATGACTGACTAGATAAATATTAGTCTGATAGTGAAATCATCAAATGAGATACCGTCTGAGAAAGTACGTATTGATATCAGTACTTTGTTGGTTCTGCGGATTCAATTGTGATAATCTTCTCATCAGTTATCCTGTTGCTTTCACTAGATCTCCTCTCTGCCCTCCTTATTAACCTATTAAAAAGAGAGAATAACAAAATTAACCATTTTATTTTCAGTTTTCACTTTTTAGTGACTTTCATTAGTTCCTCGTTGCCGGTGGAAACCTTAAAAGGGTCTTTTGTTAATGAATGATTAAATTGAGCATTGTAAAAAGCATACATTATCAATTTATAATCAATAGGTATCTCTGTGGACATTTAGTGGCTCATAAATTGAATAAAATAATATTCTGTTTCTATTTAATATGTTTCAAATCTATTATTTGTGAAATACAGGTATAGGATGTAATATAATTATATCTACTATATAAAACAAAAGATGCATTGATGGCAATTTTTTAAGGCAACAACTTTAAAAAAAAGTCAACTTAAAGGATTTGTTACCATATTCTATCATTATTATTTTAGATGGTAGATTTTATTAACAGGGTTAAATCTCACCAGAAGACGAGAATAATAGGCAGTCCCAGACAGACGCTTATCAAGTAGAAAGCGCCGGGCTGAATCTGGAACGTGTTCATGTACACGTAGTTATATAGCGGCGTTGCCAAGGTGGGGGCACTCGATTCCAGGAATGCTTTGACGCTGGCGATTTTGCCCAACTCGTGAGAATTAACCTGCTTGGTGAGAATGGATGTGCAGAGGGCTTGGATGGCACCGTGAAAGATATCGAAAAGTGGCACTGAAATCAGGTTAATAGTTAGCTTTTATTATGTATCTATGTAATATATTGAAGCGTTAATAAAAACCAAACTCGGTCTATACGATGTATAGAAAACATCTTTTACAGTAAAAATAATATAAAATTGTCTAAATTTTATTTGCGAGCGGTTTTGAACACACTATCTTGAAGATGACAAAAGCGGCCGTCAGCCTTTGTCTATACATTGCTGCTAATGATTTTGAAACTTCTTTGAAAAACGGGGATTATTATTTTAAAATTTAAATGTTTTAAACTACTTGTCTCACATAGACTCAGAGAAAAAAATCTAAAAGTGCAAGATCCGACGAGTGTGTTGTGATTACGAGAGTGTCTGCAGATATGTAAATTAAATTCGCCTGGTGGTTGACTATTCAATACATTTTTTTACTTAGAATATATTTTGATTCTGTAATATGCTAAATCAAATAGAACTGGATTTGTAGGCTTACCCATATACATTTGCCAGGATGAGTTGACGAAGAAGTAAAGAGAGGCTGAAAGCGTATCCATGACACTTGCCACAATGCCAATTTTGGAATCTTCCATACCCAATTTCTTACTTAAAAATCCAAGCGTAAACATAGTACCTGAAATAGTTGATAAAGCTTTATTTGCAAAAATAAAATAATTATGTCTTAGCATATAAAAATATAAATGACCAATTTATTCTTTCTTGAGCAATCAATAGTGGTGATAAATTCCTCAGGGTATTATTTCAATGATGATCTTGACGCAGGAGCTGTTCTTTTAAAATACCTATTATATTGTATTAAAATTAAGAAATGAAGAACTCGGAATGTGAAATATTCTGAGAATACATTCAGATATTCAAAATTATATACTTATAAATTATATACGCTGAAATATACTAAAAATGGGACCATCTACAATACGTCTCCAACGTGTGAACAATTTTTTGTTGAAATCTGTTCAGTAAATTCTGAGATTTGCGCGTTACAAAGAATATATATATTTAACAGACCGACAAACAGACACAAAAACCAAAGTTGTTCACGAGGTTATAAAACGTCCTGAAATATGAAAAAATAAATAAATAAATGAAATTGGAACACATGCAATACTTCCGATTTCTAATATTAGAAATTTCTCGGAAGTAAAATATCCAATGAAACAAAAGATTGTATGTGTTAGTGTTAGTACAAGGTATTTTCTATCTTACCTATGAAAATTCCAATCATTTGAAAAGAAGCATAATACCCATAAATGGTTTCATTCCATCCAAACTTGTAGCGTACAAACAGGTATAGCACTGACTGTTCTCCTGAAATTACATAAAACGTATACAGGGTGGACCAAAAAAACGTTTACACCCGTTAATGGTAGATTACTGAAGACATTTCCAGGCCGGATCTGCAATCCGTTTTTTCGGATTCGCCTTCGTAACTGCACAAAGTGATTTTTTGCAACTTTCCGAAAAAGTCCGACTTTGCCTTATTCTTCAGGTCAGTACTTTTTTCCTGTTTAAGATGAGTTGATTCTGAACAATTTTGCAGAAAGCCAACAAAATTTCGATGTTTCTAGCTACACTACTTTGTTTTTTACGATTTGGTTTGTCATACTTTTTTACACCTGAACAGAAAAAAAACACCCAAAAAAACTTTTTTACTAAATAAAACACTCGACATTTGTCCGAACAAATTTTGGCACAGACATGGGCAAGTTTGATAAAAGTTGGCGGCCGCCCCGAGGATGCTAAAAAATAATTTTACGATTTTTTATCACTTGATCTTCTGGGAAAAATTATTAGATGTTTGCCAAAAACTCTTCAAAAATACTAAGAGGTTTCTAGCTGTAGACTGTGTAAGGGCGTCTTGTATTGTTTACAAAAATTGTTTACATTGCTTTTTTTGAATACCGCGGTCTCACATGCCTCCATCAGCCAGTTTAGGAAAATTTAAATGATACATTTCGTGCTTCTCCGATTGTCAGTGGTGTTAGCTAGATGTGGTAGTGCTAAGAGTGTTAGTCGCATGACCGAGGTTCAATTCTCGACGGTCAATATTATTTTAATTATCAAAAAAATCTGATGGAATATTTTATTCATACCTGTATCTGACCTGTTGTAACACCAACAACTAATGGTTTTTTTGGGGTAATACCATCTGTAAATTGAGTTATATCAGATACTATTGGTATCACAATACACATAATTATTATTCATGTAAGCCCCTGAGAGACTGCCTTGATAATGTAAGGATGGTTTTTCTTATGCTTCCCTACGAGAGAAAAAAAAAACGTGCGAATTTTCCAAACGAAAATAAAGTTTATGAAATAAATCCAGGTAAATATGTAGGTAGGTTCTTCTATCATAAACAATACTAATTAAATAACAAATATTTACCGATTACCAACTCTTAATAGAAGTCTTGAAAAAAACAAGATAATATTTTGTAAAATTAATAAACTTTTGCAGTCTTTATTATGTTTTATACTATTTTGATTGAAACAAAAAGGTATTAAAAAAAAAAAACATTTTGTGTTAGTATGTTCAATGAGAAACGATTAGACGCGCACGATTAGCTCAGTGGTAAGCTAGTCCACCCGGTCCGAACACCAGAGCCAGCAAAAAATTCATGACTACAAAATAAAAAAGACTGTTGCCATTTTTTATTTAGCCATAGTACACACTATGGATTCTCCTCACACAAATTTTTGAAACCAATGATGACTTTAGTACCTTAGTTCTAACTCAGAACTGTCCTTCTACCTTCTTGCCTTTCTCTTCTCTCTCTCTCTCTCTCTCTCTCTCTCTCTCTCTCTCTCTCTCTCCCTGCCTTCTCAATTCCCTTAGAGGAACTGTTGGAAGTGGCGTCCACCTTCCTGGATGCAAAGGTTGAACCTCTTCATCATGTTCCGTCGAATGTTGCGGAAGATTCCAGGTTTTTCTGCCAGGTCATCGAATGCAAACAGGATTCTTGCTACCAGATTTCGTAAACTATGTTTTTCACGTGATCCCAAATGTTCCTGTTGGCAACTCCATATGCTAAATGCGTATCTGCCATTTCAGCATCCGAATTATAATAATGTAACTTGTACTAAAAAAACTCAAGAAGTTTAAACATAATATTTCATAGAATGCAGAAAAATATGCTTGAAAACTATGATCGAGAAACAAACAATCATTCATTTGACTGGCCTTTAATTAATTCCAAGGAAAATAATTATCAGACATAAATAGCTAATTACTCTTTGAGTACAAGACGACCCTACACGGTCAACACTTTTAAGATTTTGAACATCATTTTTGGAGACTTACCTGGTTTGTTTACCCAGAAGATCACGTGATAAAAAATCGTAAAATTATTTTTTAGCATCCTTGGGTTGGCCGCCAACTTTTATCAAACTTGCCCATGTCTGTGCCAAAATTTGGTCGGGCAAATCTTGAGTGTTTCAAAGTGTAAAAAATTTACATGAGAATTTTTTTTCTATTCAGGTGTCAAAAAAGTTGCCAAACCAAACCGTAAAAAACAAAGTAGTGAAGCTAGAAACATCGAAATTTTGTTGGCTTTCTGCAGAAATGTTCAGAATCAACTCATCTAAAACAGGAAAAAAGTTCTGACCAGAAGAATAAGCCAAAGTCGGACTTTTTCAGAAAGTTGCAAAAAATCACTTTTTGCAGTTATAAAGGCGAATCCGAAAAAAACGGATTGCAGATCCGCCCTAGAAATGTCGTCAGTAATCTACCATTAACGGGTGTAAACGTTTTTTTGGTCCACCCTGTATATAATCTCTATATATAGGTAAATGAGAAATATGGACGGGCTTTGTGGCTTTGTGTGCAGGAATTGTTTAGGCGAAACGGTAAGAGATAGCGAAAAATTGATGAGAGACAACCCCAAGTAAAATTGCCGGAAAATATCAGGAAAACTTTCAAAAGTCCGAAATTCCAAACCGTCCTTGAGTTATGACCTTCCTCAAGTATTGGCTTGAGGAAGGGTCCGATTTTATGACAGTCTTTACCCTGGAACTTGAAATCTATCGCGAGGACCTATATTTTTTATTATTTAATAACACATTAGACAAAACTAGCTTTCATTTAATTCATACTAGGCTACATTCTGACGTACCGTTCTGGAGATATAAGCCAGAATGTTCGGAATTTCGACCTTTTTTTCCGACTTTTCACGTTTTTTAGCAGATTCCAGCGCGGAACTTAAAATTTGTCGCGAGGACCTATATTTTTTATTATTTAATAACACATAAGACAAAACTAGCTTTCATTTAATTTATACTAGGCCACATTCTGACGTACCGTTCTGGAGATACAAACCAGAATGTTCGAAATTTCGACCTTTTTTTCAGACTTTTCACGTTTTTTAGCAGATTCCAGCGCGGAACTTAAAATTCGTCGTAAGGGCCTATATTTTTTATTATTTATTAACACATTAGACAAAACTAGCTTTCATTTAATTCATACTAGGCCACATTCTGACGTACCGTTCTCGAGATAGAAGCCAGAATGTTCGAAATTTCGATCATTTTTTCAGACTTTTCACGTTTTTTAACAGATTCCAGCACGGAACTTGAAAGATATCGCGAGGACCTTTATTTTTATTGTAAAAACTGTCTGAGAACATCACATGATTTTATTTGAGCCCTTTTTGCCATATTCTGACAAATCGTTCTCGAAATATAGGCCAGTTTGCTACATTATAAATATCCGCTATGATAGATTTGGCTCGGGATTTTGAAATTTGTGTTTGTGTATGTGTGTGTGTGCGTGTATGTGTATGTGGTGTGTGATGTATGGGTGGTGTGTGTGTGATGGCTTGGCGAAGCGGGTGCCTTTTCAGGGTAAGGTAGTTTTGGCCGCAATCGGGATATTCCGTTTGAAATTTACAGCGATGATGGTTGTGTGTGTGTGTGTGTGTGTGTGTGTGGATTGTGTGTGTGTGTGTGTTTACGGATTAATAATTAGCCGAACGCGTAAAAGAAAAATTAATACTTAGCCGAACTTTACACAAATATCCAATACTTAGCCGAACCATGAGAGGTTCGGCTAATTCCTTTTTCCATTTTCATTGAAAATATAACTTTTTAAGTTTTCTGAGTGGTATTGGCGCATAGAGAATGAGTTGAAGAAATTGTATTAATAATTTGAAAAATAGATATTGGATAGTCTTTCTCATTTTACAAAAAACCCCAATAAAATTGATGTTCGTCTAAATATTGATTTTTCTTTTACGTATATTCTTACGCAGCAATAATTAGACGAACCAAAAATCAGTATCGAAGCTACGGTTTTTTTTTTTGTTCAAACTTCGTTAATTTTTTTTTTGTTTCAACTGCTCGTCCCGACCTCTGGAAGTCCAAGATACTCTTTAAGTGTAATTTTGTATCTGTTTAATCCTGTAATATAATTTATAATTTACATTTATTATGTGTATTGGAAAATTTCCAGTAAATCTACTTTCTTTACCTCTGCAGCTGGAAAGTAATTCAAATAGAATTCTCGTATAAGTATGAGGATTTGAGGAATAATAAGGCTTTACCATAACCTCAACAAGTTGAACATAATTATACACTCAGCGAGTGCTCACTAAATCTACAAGTGGAACGATCCGTGGTCATAAAATTTGATTTTGTTTCTTTTTTTTTTTAAAAAAAAGGTGATTGTTTCAAGGACTTTTTTTATTTCTTAGCCATGAAACAGGAGCTACTATAGACCTTTGTGGTTTGTGTTAATGGGCGAGAAGTGACTCATTACTACCCATTTAGGTACTGGGTCATCACGAGAGCACCGGATGGTATCCCTTACAAACAACTATAACCAAATTTAGAATACAATTTTTTGTCGGCTCCAGCGATCGAACCCGCGGACCTTTTGTACGAGTGCTTAGCCACCGAGCTAATCGTGAGCTTGAATTTTTGCATTGATTGTTCTTAATATAATTTAGCTACCTCTTTTACCTGAAAAGTGGAATGAATGGAAGAGAAATTTGTTTAGATGAAACACAGCCTAAGCGGAATACCTGGATATGTAGACTGGATATGTAGAATACAGGAGCGATTCCACATATCCACATTTATGTAGTTTGAATAATTTGAAACCTGCCAGACGAATGATAAATCTTTTTTCACGTGTATGATTCTTTTGCTGCAAGTTAAAAGTGACTACCATATTATAATATTATGCCCAAGAGCGGTACCAAGTACTCGTACATTGTTACTATTTTTACTTTTAACGGGTGTATTATACTACTGAATACTATTTTTATTTTTGACGGGTGTATTGTACAGTCAAATACTATTTTTGCTTTTGACGGGTGTATTGTACTACTAAATACTATTTTTACTTTTGACGGGTGTATTGTACTACTAAATACTATTTTTACTTTTGACGGGTGTATTGTACCACTAAATACTATTTTTACTTTTGACGGGTGTATTGTACTACTAAATACTATTTTTACTTTTGACGGGTGTATTGTACTACTAAATACTATTTTTACTTTTGACGGGTGTATTGTACAGCTAAATACTATTTTTACTTTTGACGGGTGTATTGTACTACTAAATACTATTTTTACTTTTGACGGGTGTATTGTACAGCTAAATACTATTTTTACTTTTGACGGGTGTATTGTACAGCTAAATACTAGTTTTACACTGAGAAAAATGAAATTTAAAAATGTACGTAGAAAAAATTTAGTTTAAAATACCTACAATTGCATACTTGATGAGCATTGAAGGCAAAATGTCAAATATAATAAAATACCCCTTCAACTTTCGCTGAGTATGCCAACAAATGGTTCCAAATGCTTGGTAAGGCTTTATTCACCACTGCCTATCTTCAGTTCAAATTTGAAAGAAATCCTTAAAAAAGAGGTTATATGTCGACATGTTTTGCTTAGGATTTGACTCGATCTGAGATTTTGGATGTTTTCAGAAATCGAATAAACTTATCTTTCGAACCGTACGTCCGATTTGAATGAACTAAAGTGCTATCGATAGATCTAGTGGATTTCAAGATAAGCTGTTCTCGTTCATTTTCTGTCATTTCACATAAAGGCTTACTTTTTAACGGAAAACACCCAACTGGGTTAAGAATGACCTGGGTTATCAAAAACTATGCATGCGATTTAAAAAAAATCAACGATATTAGGCAGAACTTTATCCAAAATTGGCATAAAAACATCAACATGTTATTTCATTTTGTCCATTTCTTATCAAAAATATCTATTTGGTCCTACCTCGAACTTTCAAAGGTCTGAAAACCTGGCAAAAATGCAAGCATCAAAAATCTGTGTTAGTACATGCTTAATCGTTAGTTGAGAGCTATTGAAATCAACGTTTCTTTTTCAAAAACGCCTTCATATTATCATGTTATGCAATCATTTTGAAGGAGCCTTTGTGGCTTTCCTGTTGGCGGTACGGAAATTTTTGGGGACTAAAAACGTATATTTTTGACTACTTCTTTCTAAAATTTAGTTTAAAATACCTAAAATTGCATACTTGATGAGCATTGAAGGCAAAATGTCAAATATGATAAAATACCAGATCGAGTCAAATCCTAAACAAAACATGTCGACATATAACCTCTTTTTGAAGGATTTCTTTCCAATTTGAACTGAAGATAGGCAGTGGTGAATAAAGCCTTACCAAGCATTTGGAACCACTTGTTTGCATACTCAGCGAAAGTTGAAGGGGTATTTTATTATATTTGACATTTTGCCTTCAATGCTCATCAAGTATGCAATTTTAGGTATTTTAAACTAAATTTTAGAGAGGAGTAGTCAAAAATATACGTTTTTGGTTCCCAAAAAATTTCCGTACCGCCAACAGGAAAGCCACAAAGGCTCCTTCAAAATGATTGCATAACTTGGATATATGAAGGGGTTTTTGAAAAACAAACGTTGATTTCAATAGCTCTCAACTAACGATTAAGCATGGACTAACACAGATTTTTGATGCTTGCATTTTTGCCAGGTTTTCAGACCTTTGAAAGTTCGAGGTAGGCCCAAATAGACATTTTTGATAAGAAATGGACAGAATGAAATAATATGTTGATGTTTTTATGCTAATTTGGGATAAAGTTTCGCAAAATCTGCCTGATTTTGTTTATTTTTTTGAAATCGCATGCATACTTTTTGATAACCCGGGTCATTCTTAACCCAGTTGGGTGTCAAAAGTGTTTTCCGTTAAAAAGTAAGCCTTTATGTAAAATGACAGAAAATAAACGAGAACAGCTTATCTTAAAATCCACTAGATCTATCGATAGCACTTTAGTTCATTCAAATCGGACGTACGGTTCGAAAGATAAGTTCATTCGATTTCTGAAAACATCGAAAATCTCAGATCGAGTCAAATCCTAAACAAAACATGTCGACATATAACCTCTTTTTTAAGGATTTCTTTCAAATGTGAACTGAAGATAGGCAGTGGTGAATAAAGCCTTACCAAGCATTTGGAACCATTTGTTTGCATACTCAGCGAAAGTTGAAGGGGTATTTTATCATATTTGACATTTTGCCTTCAATGCTCATCAAGTATGCAATTTTAGGTATTTTAAACTAAATTGTAGAAAGGAGTAGTCAAAAATATACGTTTTTGGTTAACAAAAAATTTCCGTACCGCCAACAGGAAAGCCACAAAGGCTCCTACAAAATGATTGCATAACTTGGATATATGAAGGGGTTTTTGAAAAACAAACGTTGATTTCAATAGCTCTCAACTAACGATTAAGCATGGACTAACACAGATTTTTGATGCTTGCATTTTTGCCAGGTTTTCAGACCTTTGAAAGTTCGAGGTAGGCCATAATAGATATTTTTGATAAGAAATGGACAGAATGAAATAATACGTTGATGTTTTTATGGCAATTTGGGATAAAGTTTCGCAAGATCTGCCTAATATCGTTGATTTTTTTTAAATCGCATGCATACTTTTTGATAACAGAGGCCATTCTTAACGCAGTTGTGCGTCAAAAGTGTTTTCCGTTAAAAAGTAACCCTTTACGTGAAATGACAGAAAATGAACGAGAACAGCTTATCTTGAAATCCACTAGATCTATCGATAGCACTTTAGTTCATTCAAATCGGACGTACGGTTCGAAAGATAAGTTCATTCGATTTCTGAAAACATCCAAAATCTCAGATCGAGTCAAATCCTAAACAAAACATGTCGACATATAACCTCTTTTTTAAGGATTTCTTCCAAATGTGAACTGAAGATAGGCAGTGGTGAATAAAGCCTTACCAAGCATTTGGAACCATTTGTTTGCATACTCAGCGAAAGTTGAAGGGGTATTTTATTATATTTGACATTTTGCCTTCAATGCTCATCAAGTATACAATTTTAGGTATTTCAAACTAAATTTTAGAAAGGAGTAGTCAAAAATATACGTTTTTGGTTCCCAAAAAATTTCCGTACCGCCAACAGGAAAGCCACAAAGGCTCCTTCAAAATGATTGCATAACTTGGATATATGAAGGGGTTTTTGAAAAACAAACGTTGATTTCAATAGCTCTCAACTAACGATTAAGCATGGACTAACACAGATTTTTGATGCTTGCATTTTTGCCAGGTTTTCAGACCTTTGAAAGTTTCGAGGTAGGCCCAAATAGACATTTTTGATAAGAAATGGACAGAATGAAATAATATGTTGATGTTTTTATGCTAATTTGGGATAAAGTTTCGCAAAATCTGCCTGATTTCGTTTATTTTTTTGAAATCGCATGCATACTTTTTGATAACCTGGGTCATTCTTAAACCAGTTGGGTGTCAAAAGTGTTTTCCGTTAAAAAGTAAGCCTTTATGTAAAGATTGCATAACTTGGATATATGAAGGGGTTTTTGAAAAACAAACGTTGATTTCAATAGCTCTCAACTAACGATTAAGCATGGACTAACACAGATTTTTGATGCTTGCATTTTTGCCAGGTTTTCAGACATTTGAAAGTTCGAGGTAGGCCCAAATAGACATTTTTGATAAGAAATGGACAGAATGAAATAACATGTTGATGTTTTTATGCCAATTTTGGATAAAGTTTCGCAAGATCTGCCTAATATCGTTGATTTTTTTGAAATTGCATGCATACTTTTTGATAACCCAGGCCATTTTTAACCCAGTTGTGCGTCAAAAGTGTTTGTTTTTGCAAGGGTTGGGGCTTTCATTTGACTTATTGATCGCGAAATTCTGATGAACAATTCTTGAGCTACGTCGAGTACGGACAAGAAATGGATGGGTGACACGAAAAATATCGACGTTTTGTGTGTTTGTGAGTGTGTGATGGGCTTGCGAAGCGGCGGGTGCAACCCGCTAGTTAGGTATATTGTGCGATTGTGCCCCCCCAGTACAAGAGGGCTATATCCGCGCATGTTTGTATTTATATTAGAATATTAAATTTTAAGTTCTAAGAAAGATTTCTCTCTTCCAAAGACCTAATCTCCCAGTAAACTATTATGAACGTACTTCTAAACTTTGAACTACCGACTTTTAAGTACCAGACTGTTTCAGTAAGGTCACAGAATTTTGAAGACTATCAGTTAGTTTTTCATTAATTTGTTATTTTGGAAAGGTCCTACTTGTGAATTCTACTGAATTGTATGAATCGTAAAAATGTTTGCTATCATAAAAAAACCAGCAGATTTAAAAGGGGATAGGGAAAAGGACCACACAAAAAACTTCAATGTATATTACCAACCGCCTGCATAACTTTGTATTTAACAAAATACAATTGCACGGAAATGGGAGAGAGAGAGAAAGAGAGAGGAGAGAGAGAGAGAGAGAGAGACGAGAGAGAGAGACAGAGGAGAGAGAGACAGAGAGAGAGAGACAGAGAGAGAGAGACAGAGAGAGAGAGAGACAGAGAGAGAGAGAGACAGAGAGAGAGAGAGAGAGAGAGAGAGAGAGAGGAGAAGAGAGAGAGAGAGAGGAGAGAGGGAGGGAGAGTTGGGATTATTTTCCAATACCCAAATCGGTGGAGTCTTTTGATCAAGATGAATATTGAAAGTATGAATAAACAGGGGTACGACAGGGGTCAATCTCATCATCCACACCCCAAATAAAATCAAGGATAGTGAACTTCACATTTCGGTTTTGCGGTAGGCTACGAAATTGCAAACACCGAATATAATATGGTACTAATGGAACGAACCGATATTTTACAACCTCAAAACTGAAGGTTGATTCTTCAACTTAATCTAATTTTATAGGATGGTCCAGAAAAATGTTGACGCACGTTAATGGTAGGACATACATACACACATTTCCACAAATAATCAAGAAGCATTTCATCCGGTATGTCTTCGTTTCGTGGTACAAGATATAACTGTTCACGAGATATGGTTAGAGGTCAGGCGCACGGTTTCTATCACCAAGAAGCTCATACAAAGTTAATAAATTTAAAATTGGACCATCTACAATACGTCCCCTACATGTATGTATGTATGCAAAATTTCGTTGACATTCGTTCGGTAGTTTCTGAGATTTTAGGTGTTGGGTCAAAAAGAACGCACCGGAAAATATCCCCTTCAAACAAGTATAACCAAATTTTGAATACTAGTTCTAATATTGTTTCCGCGAGGGTTCGAACCCGGGACCTTCCGCATGGCAAGCGAGTTCTTAATCACTAAGATATTCGTGCGTTCATATTATGTCGAAATAATTTGAAGATAAAAAATATTTGGCTTTTTTGTATTACTTAATTATTTATTTTCAGATGGCCGTTTCGCCAGTTATGGCATCGTCAGTGAACTAAAGACTAGATTTAAAACTAATCATAGAGGGAACTTATTAGCTAACTATAATAAAATAAGAAGTTGTAAATTCGAGGAACAGGATAATTTCCTCCATTCTCTCCCTTTAATTTTACTTCTAATCGTCTGAATTTAATAAAACATACCTTTTTTACTTTCCTTATCCTATATAATTATAGAAAGGAAAGTAATGGAATCCCCAAAATTTGTCAGCCTCCATAGCGTAACGGTTGTGACTACTGCCCGTAGTCCTAAGTACAATTCCCGGTTGAAGCAGACTTTTCGCACAGAAAATTCTATTCCCTCCGAACACGTGAGGCTGACAATTCCGGCCCTAGTGGGTAGCCGGTACAATTCCTAACGAATGGAGGGTAAAACACCATCCTGACTATCTGAAGTCGGCAAACTGTACAGGATAATTTCCTCCATTCTCCCTTTGTTTTTATTTCTAACGGTCTGAATAAAACACACCCTTCTTTTTTTATTTATATGAGTTGCATCTGTACTTTGCCTTTGGAGCGTGGTAGGTAGGTCGTATGCCCCTTTGGTAATGAAGCCATAAAATACAAGAGATCTGCACTTTTAATCCGAAACCAAATTTGATCCTTTATTATGTATTAACAACTATGACCTTACCACAGACCCTCCACAGAATTAGCGAAAATACTGTTATATGTATACTATCCGTTGTAGCGTGCGCCGTGATCGCCGTGTCATACTAAGTGCAGTACTATTATCTTTGCATGTTTGTTAAATGAACTTCTCACTTTCACATTTATCTACATTGTAATAAGTACCCAAACCAAATTGTTATCATTTAATCTTAATCTGAAACAAAATCTGTATACAAATATATTTCTAAATCAATCTAAACAGTACTTTCTCATTCCAACTCACTACCCTCTACAAAGTGGTGACCCCGACCTGAACAACAACCCCAGCAACCAGCCAACCTCCAGCAGCTCAACCCCAGCAACCAGCCAACCTCCAGCAGCTCCCAGCCCTAGCCAAGCAGTTCCTGGCCCTTACCAAGTTTCAACCATGCCTGAGGAGAAGAACCTCACAGAGCTCGCAACTCACGCAGACAACATCGCAGAAGCTACTCGCCCATTCGTGCCCCAAGTCTCAGAAACTTCAATACCAAGGGCTGATGACATACTTGCCCTCAAATTCAACCAACTTGCCGCCATCTTCAGTCAAGAAATTGCCAGTCTCCGTCAAGAAGTTGCATCACTACGATTTAACCATCAGAGCAGAAGTCAATCCCCAGCCCGTGACAGATACCAGAGCCGTTCCCAGTTCCGAGGCCGCAGCAGTTCCAGGCCACGCACAGACACTTGCTGGTACCACTGGCGCTTCGGACCCCAAGCAAAGAAATGTGAGCAGCCATGCAAGTTTCAGGGAAACGCCACGGACCGCTGATCATGACGGCTTCTCAGTCGAGTCCTACGCCCCGCCGTCTCTTCGTCACAGAGCATTCAACCAAGTTGCAGTTCCTCATTGACACTGGCGCCGACTTATGCGTTTTCCCACGTTCTGCAGCACCTGGTAGACGTGAGAAGACCGACTACATCCTGTCCGCAGCCAATTCCACGGACATCAACACCTACGGCACCATCACCTTGTCCCTGAACTTTGGACTCCGGCGCGACTTCACCTGGCGGTTCGTAGTAGCAGATGTTTCAAAGCCAATCATCGGCGCAGATTTCCTCCACCATTTTAATTTGCTAGTGGACCTACGGAACCACAGACTACTTGATGGGACCACTCACCTCACTGCCCAAGGACATGTTGCTGAATCCAATATCCCGTCAGTCAAGACAGTCTCCGAAGCCTCTCCGTACCACCAGCTCCTCCAGCAGTTCAAGGACATCACACGCCCCGATGGTACTCCAGGCATCATCCGTCACAACACTAAGCACTTCATTGAGACAACTCCCGGTCCTCCAGTTGCCAGCAAACCAAGGCGTCTCGCACCAGCCAAGCTCAAGGCCGCCAAGAAGGAGTTCGACGCAATGTTACAACTAGGCATTGCTCGACCTTCCAACAGTCCATGGTCTGCACCCCTCCACATGGTCGAGAAGCCGCAAGCCGACACCTGGCGACCCTGCGGAGACTATCGAGGACTCAATGCCCGCACCATTCCAGATCAGTATCCGGTGAGACATATACAAGACTTCGCCCACATTCTCCAAGGCAAAACAATCTTCACCACACTAGACCTCGTCCGAGCCTACAATCAGATCCCAGTAGCCGAGGAAGACATCTGCAAGACTGCAATCACCACCCCATTTGGCCTGTTTGAGTTCCCCTACATGTCATTTGGCCTATGCAACGCAGCCCAGACATTCCAACGCTTCATGGATGAAGTTCTTCGAGGCTTAGACTTCTGTTTCCCCTACATCGACGATGTCCTCGTAGCTTCCAACTCAGAGGAAGAACACCTGGCACACCTCTCAATCATCTTCAAGCGATTCCAAGACCACTCTCTTGTCCTGAATCCCAGCAAATGTGTGTTTGGCCAGGAACAAGTCCGATTCCTAGGATACTTCATTTCCAAGGATGGGACAAGCCCGCTTCCCGACAGAGTCAAGGATATCCTGCAGTTCCCGCGACCAACTACAGCCAAAGGTGTACGACAATTCATGGGGATGCTCAACTTCTACCGCCGCTTCATACCCAGAGCATCCCACACCTTCGCACCAGTCAACGATCTCCTGACTGACAACATCAAAGGCAAGGCAGAGATTCAATGGACGCCCGAAGCAATCAAATCATTCGATCAGTGCAAAGAGCGACTCGCAGCAGCCACCCTCCTCGCTCACCCTCTCGATAATGCCCCACTCTTGCTTGTCACGGACGCCTCTGACACCGCAGTAGGCGCAACACTTCAACAACTGGTCAACAGTGAATGGCAGCCACTCGGTTTCTTCTCCAAGAAACTTTCCAGTGCCGAGCAGAAGTACGGTGCCTATGACCGTGAGCTCCTCGCCATCTATCTTGCTGTCAAAAACTTCCGACACATGGTAGAAGGACGCCAATTCACCATCTTCACGGACCACAAGCCGCTCACCTTCGCTTTCTGCCAAAAGCCAGACAAATGCTCGCCTCGCCAGTTCCGCCACCTAGACCTTATCTCACAGTACACCACCGACATCCAGTACGTTCCAGGCGATCAAAACGTCGTAGCTGATGCCCTGTCAAGGATAGAGCTCATCCATGCGACTCTCGACTACAAGTCCCTAGCAGCCTCACAGAAAACTGATGTCGAACTACAAGCAGCACTCAAAAGAACCGACTCCACACTTCAACTCAAACTACTAGAGATCCCCGGTTCCGGTGTCAAGCTCTACTGTGATGTGTCCACACCAACTGCAAGGCCCTACATCACCCGACCTTTCCGACGCACTGTGTTCAACATGGTACACCAGCTATCGCACCCCGGCACTAACACTACAGTCAAACTCGCACAGCAGAGATTCGTTTGGCCCTTCATTTCCAAGGACTGCCGCAGCTGGACCCAAGCCTGCACTGATTGCCAACGATCCAAGGTCACTCGCCACGTCAAGGCCCCACTCGGTTCCTTCTCTCCACCAACGCAGAGATTCGAACATGTGCACATGGACCTCATCATCATGCCACACTCAGACGGATTCCGGTACTGTCTCACTATGGTTGATCGCTTCACACGATGGCCAGAAGTGATCCCGCTCCCAGACCAAGAAGCCTCCACCGTCGCCAAGGCATTCTACACTCACTGGATCGCACGGTTCGGCACTCCACTCCGCATCACCACCGACCAAGGCAGACAGTTCGAGTCCAACCTGTTCAAAGAGCTCAGCACACTCACCGGCTCACAGCACCTCCGCACCACGGCATATCATCCTGCAGCCAATGGAATGGTCGAGCGACTCCACAGACAGCTTAAGGCCGCAATCAAATGCCACCACAACGACCGCTGGACAGACATCCTCCCTACTGTCCTACTTGGAATCCGAGCAGCATGGCGAGATGATCTCAAGGCATCCAGCGCAGAACTCGTTTACGGTGAACCACTCAGACTTCCCGGCGAGTTCCTCACATCCAAGACAGATGATCCAGACCCCACAACAGAGTTCGTCAAAGATCTTCGCAGCCACATGCGCCAGCTCCAACCAGTCAGCGGAACACAGCACGGTGACAAGTCCCACTTCATATTCAAGGACCTCTACACCGCAGACCAAGTTTTCATCCGCCGAGAGTTTTCCAAACGCTGCCTCCAGATGCCATACGACGGACCTTACCCAGTCGTCAGGAGAAGTTCCCGAACGTTCGTGATTGACATCAATGGAAAATACACCACAGTCACCATTGATCGACTGAAGCCAGCCTACACCATGACCGACACTGCCGACCCACCACAGCACCAGGCAGATTGCACCAGCCGCAGCCCCCCGCTTCAACCAACCAGTATAACGACACGATCCGGCCGCAGAGTCCACTTCCCCAAGAGATCCCAGAACTAATCCCCACACCGATGAATCGTGATTACATCACTGGCAGGGGAGTGTGTAGCGTGCGCCGTGATCGCCGTGTCATACTAAGTGCAGTACTATTATCTTTGCATGTTTGTTAAATGAACTTCTCACTTTCACATTTATCTACATTGTAATAAGTACCCAAACCAAATTGTTATCATTTAATCTTAATCTGAAACTAAAACTGTATACAAATATATTTCTAAATCAATCTAAACAGTACCTTCTCATTCCAACTCACTAGAGTTGCCGCGATTAGTTCAAATCTCGATAATCGATTATCGATTAATCGGACTCGTTGGTAATCGATTAATCGATTAATGATTAATCGATTATTTGACGATTATCTGAAATTAACCAAATATTGACTTTGACTAATTTTTACTTTTTTTTTTGTCGCGACGACATATTATTTTTATTTCATATTATCATTTCTCATATCTTTTCCTTTAATTAGATACTAATTGAGCCAATTTTGACCTCTACTGGATCTATAGTGCCCACTCTGAAAAAAAACAAAAAAATAAAAAAAATACCAATTTTTTCACCTAACTAGATTTTATTAATATTTTTTTTCTTTTTATATAGTTTGTCACGACGGCATATATTTTATCAATTTAAAAAACAAGTTGTCATAGTTTGACATGTTGAATGTCACAGGTTGAATAAAAAAAAAACGACACCTGGCAATGGGTGATTTGTTTTCTGTTATGTTTAGAGAAAGAAACACATATACCCTATAAACCATGTATCATTCTCATTGCTATAATGATAAAATTGCTTTCTCTTCTTTTTTAAGTATTGAACAGAAAAACGTCTGTTGGGTCAGCTAGTATCATAATAATATATTGAATTGAATTGAATTGAAATATATATTTGGTGTTGATCAACACTTGGGTTGCTAACACAGGTCAAAAACACAAAATATAAAACAAAAGTAAGAAAACAAACAAAACAAATTATAAAACAAACGAAAAAGTATTATTAGTTTTTAAAATTTTAATGTTAGGTTATTTAAAAAATGCCGTGATTTCCGCCTTTTATAACCAGTAACCAGTGTTGCCAGAAAAAATTAAAAAAAATCCCCCAATTTTTACTTTTTTTCCCCCCAATCCCAAGGTGCTTGCTAGATCTAGATAACTATAAGTACTATATTAACTAGATAGTAGATAGTCCAAAATAATCGATTAATCGACATGAAAATAATCGATTAATCGATTATCTGACTAGTCACTAATCGTTAATCGATTATCAAATAATCGATTATTAATAATCGATTAATCGATTAGTTCGATTAATCGCGGCAACTCTACAACTCACTACCCTCTACACCGTTGTGGCCGCTTGCCATATAAATAAATTTGAAGAGAATCGGTTGAGAACATTATATTATTATAGTAAGTTTTATTAGATAGAACAAAAATATATACAGTAAAATACAATGAAATTATAAAGAAAAACAAAAAGATTGAGCAAAGATACAAGAACAAAAAAAAAGGATAATGAAGTTTATGTCCTACCTAAAGGGAGGGGTTATATATTGCCTGTGGCAATCTCTTCCACCCAACCCTTAGAACATTTTTTTTTTTAAGTGGGGTTGAACGTCGCTTTCAACTGCCATGGTCATATCACGACGGGGGTTTTACCCTCCATTCGCAGGAAACTCACAAACCTGCTACTCACATTAACCTCACCCAGCCTGAGTGGGGCCGGGAAAAGCCAGCGTCACGAGAATTAGAATTTGAATGGTCACCCATCCAAGTCTTAACCTCGCTGGATGTCGCTTAACTTCGGTGTTCTGAAGGGAACCGGTGTATTCAACATGCCATCGACGCTGGCTTTGAGAGAGGTAACTTTGTAAATACAAGTGATTCAGTAAAAAAATCTCTGATTCTAGCGATAATAAAAGTAGAAAAAATTGAATGCCATTCACGAGGAAGTATTGTGTCCATAATTGGCAGTGCATATCATACCAACATTGCCTATTGCTTTCTGAATTATTATGGCATTCAACAATCTCGAACTCACAACCAAATGACTAATATATAGGTATACGAGTATAGCAGTATTTCAAATTATTTCGATGATTATTATTTTGTTTTACCAAGAGTTGTGTATAATAATTTCCTGAGAACTTATATTTTATATTAGAAATTTATCGGAAGTAATAGTAGGACCTGACTCATTTGACCAAACTAATCACACGTAAAGTTTCGTTCCATTAAGTAGATAATGCCTTGATTTAATCATTTCATTTCCCTGCGCGAGCAAAGCTATGTTAAGACAAAAATATACTTTTCAATTACTTATTTTTTTAAAAGCGACGTTAAACCTCACTTTTAATGGTCATATGACGACGGGGGTGTTACCCTCCATTCGCAGGAAACTAAAAAACCGGCTATCCACATAAACCTCACCCAGCCTTTGTTGGGCCGGAATGCCAGCAAGTCTACACCTCGCTGTACGTTGCTCAGCTTCGGTGATCCAACAAGAACCGGTGCCTTCAACGCTGGCTCAAAAATCGTTAATGTTCGGTTAAGTACTATTTTTTCTTTTGCGTGTTCTGCTAAGTATCAAACGCGAAAATGGTTCGTCTAAGTATTGCTGAGTGTGGAAAATTTAGAGACCGGCACTGGTCGCTTCGCGCTCGGGAATTAGCAGAACGTTAGAATTTTTCAATTATTTTCGAAATGGTTGAGAATTGTAAAAAAAACCGAGAAGTGTGTATCTCTTAAATTGAAATTGCTAGCAATTGATATAAACCTTATTCAAATCGGATAAACTTTTCTTAAGTTCGGCTAAGTCGCAACGCAAAAATGGTTCGGCTAAGTATTGCTGCGTGAGGATGTGTGTGTGTGTGTGTGTGTGTGGATGTGTGTGTGTGTGTGTGTGTGTGTGTGGATGTGTGTGTGTGTGTGTGTGTGTGGATGTGTGTGTGTGGATGTGTGTGTGTGTGTGTGTGTGGATGTGTGTGTGTGTGTGGTGTATGTGGGTGTGGGTGTAGTGTATGTGGGTGTGGGTGTAGTGTATGTGGGTGTGGGTGTGGTGTGTGTGTATGTGGATGTGTGTGTGTGTGTTTGTGTGGATGTGAATGTGTGTGTGTGTGTGTGTGTGTGTGTGTGTGTGTGGATGTGTGTGTGTGGATTTGTTTGTGTGGATCTGTTTGTTTGTGTGGATGGGTGTATTTGGTATGGTGTGGGTGTGGTGTGTGTGTGGATGTGTGGATGTGTGGATGTGTGTGTGTGTGTGTGTGTGTATGTGTGTGTGGATGTGTTTGTGTGTGTGTGGATGTGTTTGTGTGTGTGTGGATATGTTTGTATGTGGGTGGTGTGTGTGTGATGGCTTGGCGAAGCGGGTGCAGCCCGCTAGTTTATTATATAAAAGAAAATCCATATACATTCATAATCAACCTAAATCCAATTGGCTGGAAGAAATGACACACAATTTGGCACAGAATCTACTTTTGGTATTTAAGTGCGTACTGAGAAAAGGATTTAAACAAAATCAAAATAGGACGACAGATACCGACAAAAAACTCAACATTGATAAAGTGACTGGTTTAAATGGTTTTATCATTCAATGTAGTTTTTTTTATAATAACTCCTGCAATCTGATAAAATGTTCTGAGACAAAATCTGACAGGTTCAGGAAGCTAAAGTTAAATTAATATTTCAGGGTCCCTTGTTTTTATTGTAAATAATTATGTTGTTTTTATGATTATTCATATAACAATTACTAAAGAAAAAGACCTAGTTGATGCAATTTTTATTAGATATTACCCTATCATACAAAGTTAAAAAATAGTTCTCACCCAACATAGGACTCCTGATGAGTGGGGAAGCCAGCAGAGCCAAGAGAATGATTTTCCTACTCATACCAGTTCGCTCCCGGATGGTTACTTTCACATTGGCATAAATTTGATCTTTAAATCCTTCCACTTGTTTGGGATCATACACTTCGGACGTGTCTTCAATGTAGCACACGCCAAGGAGCAGTGAGAACACGCTGATAGCAACACATAGCAAGAACAAATTGATGAATCCAAATTTGACTGTGAGTATGCCAGACAGTGCGTCACCAACCGGCGTGGAAATGCAGTACAAAGCCGACACTAAACCTAACCTTGAAAAAAGGAAAGTTAACGAAGGAGTTCACAGATTGAGCTGAATAATGAAAATAAAACTCAATTAAACTAGCTTTACCTAGATTTATTAGATCAAAGTCTGTAGCTGGCGCCTAAATAGGTGTTTGCCCCGGGTGCTGAATAGCTTAGCTACGACCCTGTCTAGGACACGACATATTTATTTATTACATAAAGCTATTTAAGAAAACAGCGTTCAACACAATATGGATCTTTTGTCTCTCCTAAAAAAAATGTCCAGTTGGTCATCTGAAATCACCAATTAGCTCAAAATATCTGCCCATATCATATACATTTTTATGTTCTACTATTCATGTTTATGTACATCTAGTAGGTACAACTTCTCACTTCTGACTGAACAAAGAAATGCAATTTGGTTCACACCTGAAAGTTCTGTCCTTATGATTGGTAGTGTCACTAATGTAAGCGTTGGCTCCAGTGAACATCAGCAGCCTTCCTCCAGATATACCAGGAAAGAATCCGTTCAATAAGGAGACAGAGAGACTGGATGTCGACCAAAAGTAGGAGCAGAACACGTTGCTCAAGTCTGTGACGATCTGACCTGGAAAAATTACGAGTAACAATGGCATTTTCATAGTAATTTTTAAAATATATATATGGTGGTATATATTATTATTAATGACTTAGGTGGATAAAGAAGATGGAATCAGAACACCTGGAAGATAAATGTTCGAGCCCAAATTGCTCTTTGCTGTATGATTGAAAATACAAATTCCAGCGAACAAGATGACAAACAAAACAAACCAAAGAAGAAATAAATAAACTTTCAGGGATGGCATGAAGAGTAATTTTTTTAGTACAATATTCTATGAGCCACGCTAAAGAAGCTTAAATTCGCTTGCATAAATGTACAGTACTTAAACGGCTAAAGGTATAGGTATTTTGGAACAACAAAAAAATCCATCCAAATCACTTACCGATCAGTGGTATGAAAACTAGCGGTCTCCTTCGTTTCCCGTGGCTGTCACTCCAGCTGCCAGCATACAGCAGAACTATGGAGATGAGGAAGGAATTCAGCATGTACTTGTAGATGTTGTTGCTGGCTGTGATTTTTTGAGCCTCTTCTTCGGTTGGACATGAGACTCCTGAATTTGAGAAAAGTCGAGCATTAAGTTTTGTTCTTTGAGCGACAACGTTTTTGGATGGTGACTGATGCTATAAGACTTTTAAATATCAACTACTCTTCCGATTATGGAAGAGAGTTTGACCTATCAAGAAAAAATCCTACGCTAGGATGACAAATTTCCCACCCTACTAATGAAATCTGTACAACTGCGACAAATAAAGTTTCTACTATGTAAAAATACTGTCCAAATAGCTGTTCCGTCGTGATACAACCATGCAGTTCAAAACGACGTTAAAAACCGGTTGCCCCTGGGCTCTTGTTCTACAGGGCCTACAGAACAAGGTCGTGCTGGTCAAGCATAATAATATAGAGACAGAGTACATAAAGCCAAAGAGTTTGCTCACCATCAAAACCATCTTCGGAACCAGGGATGATGGAATGGAATCAGCGTTCACGAGAAGATGAGAGAAGGACAAGAAGTTTTTTTCCAATGGTCAGTCTGCATGTGGTTAAAAATAACATTTTTCCAGAATCTGTTTTTTCGTGCACAATTAGCTCAGTGTTAAGATTTCACCTGCCGGACGACCCGAGCTATTGAATCTACAACTGCGCAAGGATTGAAATTTGCAAATCAAGCTCGCCGGGAGGCGAGCGCTCGTCAAGCAGCGCCAGCCTACCGGCCTATATTAACACGAAACAGAGTTTATATGTATTTTGTTTTATTGTTTTCGCACACTTCCCGCAAACTTTTATCAATTTTTATTTCAAATTCGTAATGAGACGCGAAAATAGATTGTGTTTCACGAAAGCGCGAGGTTCCTACGTACAGTTAAAGTCGTTTTCTAGCCACGCCGAAAATCTTGAATTTCATGAAATTTTTCATACGGGTTTTTTTTTTTTTTTTCAGACCAATTTTCTGTCAAGGGTACAGCAACGTGTGCTTATCGTGGAAAGACGTGAGCTACGTTTTTGAATAGGGAATTTTTATCTCTGCATACCTTTTATAGTTTCAAGTATTTATTTTTTATAGGATAGGAGATATAGCCTTCTAAAATAAAACCGGAAAGTTGCACAGAGCCGCCCCTGGTTATCTTGGAACTGCGATTGTGGTATTTTTCGAAAGGTCTTACCATAGGAAAAAATATAAAAATACAATTAAAGTATTACACTGGACC